>LR736867.1:1892232-1924924 GCA_902654985.2 Oryctes borbonicus | reverse complement strand
ATATATATATATATATATATATATATATATATATATATATATATATTAATATATATATCATATACTATGAGAAAGCTATTTTAGCATTATTCCTTTGATTATTGTTCCTCGGCATTTTCTGATATGTTTTGTAATATTGGCTCTTAAAAATTGATTATTTGTGAAATTTCAAAATATTACAACAAATGTTACTTAAATGATTAGTATTATTAGCTGTTTTTTAAAGCTCCCTTTGTCTGTCATGATATTGATGTGAAGCATTTCCAGAAAAACGACTTTTATCATTGTTTCGAATATCTAAAGATGTCAATTGTCAAAATCAAGCAAATGGTCAGTTTCTAGACTAACGCGCAAGCTCCCTTACTTTTACGACAATCACTTTAATGCTGGTTGATCTGATGTTTTAATCACTGGCACGTCTGCTCAATATATGTATAGAGTTAAGACTATAAGTATCATGAGCGACTTGTGTCCACTTTGCTTTTGTCCGACTTATACCTCTTTTTCTACCCAAGTGCCAATTATAACAAGCGAGTTTCTCTGCCATTTTATTAGAAACGGTTCAACTCAAAGAATTATTTGTTGATAAATATACAGGAGAGTTGTTTCATATGTAGAATTTCTTAAATAATACGTAAAGTAGAAAAAGTCCTCTCATTTTCAGTAGTGAACACGTGTAGTGCTGCTAATATATGTAATAATGTGTTAATACTTGGCAAGATGCTTTTCTCGCAGTGCATTCTTTCCACACTGATCCTCTTGCAGTGTAATGCTGAGTAATCATTCTGTACCAAAACTTCATTTCATTTTTAGTTCATCAACTGTTCTGTCTAAATCATCTTCATAGAAAAGAATTACAGTTGCTTGGGACTTCTGGCGGCAATGTTTGAAAAGCAGTGAAAATAGAGCAATGTTTCGAAAATTTCGCTAAATGTTGTTTAAAAAGGCATCTAAAAATGGAATGTATACCGAAACTCGACAACAATCCTTTGAAGGAACAGCTTCTCAAAGTTTGATTGCTAGGCTTACTCAATGGAAAATGAATTTCAATTTTTAGTTGAGTGAGCATTTTCTAGAAAATTTTTTATTTCCAGCATTGTATTTACCGCGATATCGCATGCCTTTTTTAAATCCATATTTCCTTGTTGACCTAGTTTGCCTACCAATTGTACTGCCCTCAGAAAGGACTTAATTTATAGCACGTAAAGCGATAATCAAATTTGTCATTTTTTACCGTAGAACTTAATTAGTATGCAACATTAGTAGAAACTATACCTGGCGACTCAGAAATCCTATCTAAAGCTAAAACAATGTCATCATACAACTCGAGAAAAACAACAGCGAAATTGTATCTACAGCGCAAGTTCTCGTGGTTGGAATGAATGTTTGCTTCTTCTAATCATTGCACCAATATAGCGCAGAATTCAAGAAATCATGTAATTTCTCAGTTGTACCCAGCAATTTTTAACTGAAGCAACCTCGCAAGAATTAGATTGGACATAGCTATGTCATTGACAACGCATTATAAGCAAGAAATATTGTCCATACCTAACGACGACTTAAAGTAGGGCTAAGTAAGAAACTAATATGGTAAACACCTACTTAAAAGTTACTATTTATAAATAGACTAGCGCATTGTCACATAAACAGACCTCCTGATGTTTTTGCTTGCACTTTTTCTTATACTTGTGCCGTGCATCGCAGTCTGTTTTACCTCAGCACAACAGCGGTTTATGGAACTTTTGCACTATTGTATTTGAAATCTGAAAATACCCGAAAAAACTTATTTACTTCATCTCCAAGTCGTTGTTTTAATTCCACGTACGTTCAACTACTGTGAGCAGAGACCCTACTTCAGCAATCGCAGTCCACATGTATTCGCACATATTCGACGCCACTGATGGGATTCGTTACAGGTATATGTAAAGATGTAGTAGGTATACTGTTTAAAAAGTATAAGCTTATTTCGGAAAATAAACGCTTAGTTTTCTTTTCAAATCGATCTACAGCAAAAATCCTGTAATTCGTAGTTTTTGTAATAATAAACTTAGCAGTAGGAGATAGACAATTTTGTAAACGATGTATAGGTACAACCGTGATACATTCTATTTGTCCAACCTGAAGCTTATTTGTCGTCGTAAGCAGACAGCAATGACGTTGTATACACATAGTATGTATGACTAAATCTATATTCAAACAGTTATTCTATCCAAAACATCAATATATTCTTTTCGGTAAATAAACACACAAAATGTGTCAATAGAAATACGAATAGGGAATTGGTTTGTATAACTCATTTTGTACTCGTGCCTGCAAGTATTCATACTTACGTATATATATATATATATATGTTTGATAATATAACGTGTATGTTGATACTTATGTCGAGGTCTTGATAAGAGAGAATTAACATAACGATTGTCCTTTTAAAACTTGTAAGTAGTAATATCGCAAGGACATAAGTGTAGACATTTGACTTTGGTTAAACATTTCAATGATTTTCAATGAATGAAGTTCCAAATTGTATTTTTGTGATTTTCATGTATTAATATATCTTTTCGCTCGAAATAAAATCTGAACGTACCTAAGCAGTTTTATACAGTCACATTCACGACGATGGCCTATTAGACGTATCTCTAAAAGTAATCAAAAGATCTTTTGGCAATTTTGGTGGTGATATAGATAAGAAACTACTTTCCATAAATATTTTTAATTTCACGGCACTCTTACTTAAATCATAAGCGGATATCAATGTTCTCATTTAAAATAGATCCTCTTATTATGGATTATTTGCAAAGTCTCTTAACTGTAAGTTCAATGATATCGTATATCGTGTATAATCTTTGAAACACAATTTTTTTTCTGAAAATTTTGCAAACTAATTCAAACGTTGATGTCTTTCCTTTGACATTCGCATTAGTTACGCGAATTAGTTTTGAGGTAAGTAAATGTTTTACAGGATGTATCGAAAATCCAATCTAAGCATAGAGATATTCTAACAAAAAAATCAACATTTTAAAAAAGCAACTCCTGCTTTTCATTATTTTCACATGTTCTGGTACAAAAAATGAAAATAAAACATGTTTTATTCTCTATACTTAAATTCACTCATTTCCCAGTTATTTGCAAAAACCAATAAAACGCGAATTAACGAAGTAGGGTTTGCTTTCCTCTAGTTATAAGTTAAAGTGTTCTATGCACAATATCTTATGGGTTCCGTTTCCAATAAGTACTCTTTTGTGATTTGTATTAGTACTAATGTACATCGTAAAAGCATTCACTTTTCAAACTTTTAAAAAATATGGTTTTTGTTTTCCGGACTTTGTTTTAGTGAATTTCGCCAAACAGGAATGAGGTCGTCTCTATTTGTTCCACCAACTGTTCTTGGTTGTCATAATGTATTTATACAGTGAAAATATTTTTATTTTTACGGATGTAATTCAATTTTATTTATGAAATAAAAACTTCAAGACACCAGTAGGATTCGAACCTTTGACTCCCGTTTACTGGACGTGAGTGCTGCCACTACACCATAGACTCTCTGTAGAAACGAATATTTTTAGGTACTCGGATGCAGGAGCGGCTAGTGAGTCGCAGGTTTGAGTCCTATTGGTATCCTGGAATTTGTACTTCATTAATTAAATGTAGCTAGTTAACATCGGTAAACAATAACAAAGGCTTCCACGGCCAGAGATAAAAGTAAACATATTCTGGGTTAGGGCGAAGCTAATTAAGCTCATTTAGTTTCGCCTCTGGCGTGGTTTATACGTTGAGTTACCGTACTAACTGTTGTCTACCACCTTCCCTTTTCCTTAAGAAGTTTAGTGTTAGCCACATCGCTAAAATCAAGAAAAAATGTTTCAGTATTCGCCAATAGAAGTGAATATATTTAGGTATTTTAATTACTTTTAAAAATATGTTTAATAAGCCAACACTATACATCTGGTTTATGTTCTTGTTTTTTCTCTTATTCAATAACGACGTTACCCATCATATACCAATTGATTCTATCTTTCAGGGATACATCTTGTAAAATAACTTAAAACATTCACGTATCGATAACAAGCCAATAAATCTATTTAAATTGATCTCTCAAAGGCATTGGGGCGCGTATATATTGCGTTATTCACAAACACGAAATATGTCTACAGTATTCTGCATGGAATCTCTTAGGGAAATCGGCGGCGTTATGCAGTAAATTAGGTTAGAATACGCAAGACAAATGCGCGCTGAGAAACGGCGAAACAAATCTGTATTCTCAGCAGCTCTCTCGACTTCAAACAGTAAGCGTTAAAACAAAGCGGTTTGGCTATTTGATGTTATTAATGGGCCGATGGTGTACGTGGGCCTATGGTTTAATTAGTCTTTGAATGAAAGCAAGTCATAACCACATATACTAGATTTTATTTTACATTGCGGAAATTCGAACGTTAAAGGATATGTTACAAACATACAGGCCAAGGCAATAGTGTGAGGTTCTTTTTGATATTTTGCTTTTTGCTTCGGATATTTAATCTATCTAAGCTAGAAACAGTTTTACTTATAATACAAGAACCCCTTGATCACAGGCAAGTGATTGACAGTGTACCTATTTAGGTATTACGTAATGTATTTGTTGTTATTTGGGGCAACCAATTTTAATTATTGAATTGCTGATGTCATTTTGTGTTGAGTATGTCAAAGATTTAATTAATATAAACGAGGTTTAATATTTCTTCTTCTATTCGTTCTATTAGCTGTTTATTTTTTTCCCTTTATTTTCGCAATATTTCATATATTATAATAATTTATAGAAAAAAAACCTAATCGTTAGCTCGTTTTGAATCGAATAAATGTTTATTTACTAAAAAAGGACAACTTACAAAGCAAACAGAAACATAAGCACAAAGTAAATGAACTTGTTGAAAGACAAAACAAACTAAAATCGTATCCAGAAAGCTCACATCCCATAAGTTGCTGATTACACAATTCATTGGGAACACAAAACATACTTATTTAACCGATTTATTCTGAAATATGCGCAGTTATTGTTGTTCCATCCATTTTATATGTATTGTTAAAACGACATCGATTGGAATCGTTGTCATTTTGATGATGACGATGGATGACGTTCAGCTACGTTGGCTCTAGCATGTACCCAGGGTTTTGTTGGGAAAATGTATCTTCAACCAACGATGATTCCGGAGATCCGATAATATAACTCCTTTTCTTTGATTTCTCTATCATCAATTCTCTGCTGCAATGGACGCTAGATCGAGAATTCCAGTAGAATATTACACTTTGTAATTTGCAATTTCGTTTATATATAAATTAAGTCAAAGAAAAAGTGTAATTTTGTTCTAAGAATAATAAATATTGTTACTAAGGAAAGTGGATTTTAGTTAGCCGTGGTTTGTCAATTAACAAATGCTATCGGCAACAGCTGAGCGTAGAGACGCCAAGATAATCAAAGCTTTTTAGCCGTGCGTTGTATTTTCAGAATAATTTCCAGTGTTAATAGTAACCAAAAAATAATGCTAAGATAGCTTAGCTTCCTCATGGTATTGATGGAATGGTATTGATGGCGACGCTGGTAGCGCTAGGCATTTTCTGATGTGTTCTGTTAATATACATCATAGTAAGCCTGTCGGAATATTTTGAAAGTTGTGGTATTAACTGCGAGGCAACAGCGATAGAAGGTAGAGATATGAAAAGTACTCTCGAAACCACGCTGATGGCGCCGAGTAGGCAGAAACATGTCCGTGTGTTAGTGTATTTTTCTCTCAACTTTTATTGCGTTTGCCGTAAATTATTCCATCAATACCACGAGGAAGCTAAGCTATCTTAGCATTATTTTTTGGTTATTGTTTCTAGGACAATGATAATTATATTTTGTGTGTTCAGTGTTCAGTAGTATTTAAATTTATTTATTTATTTATTTAGTATTCAAATAGTATTTAGTTAGTCATTTGAAAGAATGCGAGATTTTTTGCGTAGTATACTAGCATAAAGAGGGTACGCAGACGATAAATTTTTTATTATCATGGTGGAGTATGATTTGTCATTTTTCGGAACGGTTGTATACCAATCGACATTAACCAGTCTTCAATCTTCTAAAGGAATTCTAACAACGTGTGAACACTCGCATAGTGGATCAACGTTTAGTTTCGGGTTCGTAGGAATAAAGTCACGTTTCGGCACAGGCATTTCTGGAGCTTCCGGTGTTGAACCGACTCAAAGTTTTTCAATACCAATTAACGTGATCCGCTTTTTCCTCTTCAAAAGATGGGATCCGCCGGGAAACTAGCGTTTTTACAGCCAATTCATCAGATTTTTTTTTTATTAAGAATTTCAAAATGCAAAGAGACGTCTCAATCTTGTGATATGCCACAAATGCCGATTTTCGTTGATCGGTTGGCCCACAGTGATGACTGTTGGTGGTCCTGTCCTGGGATTGTCGTCATGACTGTTGAACCCAGCGCAGTACCAGCGAGAATTTGCCGACTGTTCTGATGCTTCATTACCAAAAACAGAAACTATCTTGAGGAGACATTGTCGTTGAGATAATCCTCTCGAAGGTCGTCAAAAATTATTGCTCGAAAATGTTCTTAGCTCAATTTTCGAGTGATTTGTCAGTTTATAAAATTGGCTGTGGTTAAATCACTTGCCATATAGTGTTGGAGGTTTGGATTTAAGTTTAGTCAACATTGAAATTAATTTGGCAGCCAATGTTTTATTGGTTGTGGCTATATGCAAAACTAGAAAAGACAACACACGTATAACATAACAATATTGTACTTAAAAAATGAGTTACGAACTTGTGAGATAGTTTCAATATAATTTTATTATCCTCAAACTGACTTCATAACAAAAAAAACGTTTTGAAATATCTCCAGACACAATGGCACAACTTTCCGGTGAATTTTGTAGTTTCAAATAAAATAATAACACAATATTAAAGAATGATAGATGTTATTAAAAAATGTCTCCTAACATTAAAAAAATCTTTTGATTTCCAAGTTATCTGAGATTTCTCATTACAATGCAACAAAACATCAATTTTTTTATGTATCCATGTTCTTTAGTTTTAAAAAACTTAAGTTACCCTCAGATCCGATCTCCCTTGAATGTAATTTATTCTTACCGTTCAATTTAATTGCATCGTCTAGAGTATCTCGTTGTGAGCAACTCCGTCTGCAACTAATTTTCATTCCGAAATGAATTCCATCAAATTTTTCGTTTACTATCTAAGTTATATAGATAGTGCCGTGGAAATGAGAGCTTTCTTCGACGCAGGTGGGCTGCTGAGAATGTCGTCTCGTCTTGCTGCACTCTACTGTACACTCTTCCCGTAATTTATCATATCGTTTTCCTAGAATACAATAAATTTTGCGTTAGATATCCAGGTCTTCATTTGAGGCGTTCATTTCACGAACCTATCCATCAAACGGGGCCAAATGCAATTCCAACAGATGTACGAAAAAGTGCTAGCAATTGGAGTCCCATTGCAATGATGTATATACTATGCTTATGTACGTCAGATAAGGAAAACGTAATTGATTACAGAGGGTAATGGCATAATTTACTGCTCTTTAGCGTTAGCACGTATAGTGCATGCGGGATCTACTGTTTCAGATGTATTCTCGGTTTAGATGGGATAACTTGTCATTCTTCATATGTGTTTGTGTCATAAAATTGAACTATTATATTAGATATGGAATTAGAGGGATATATATAGTAATGTCTATCGTCTCGGAGGTTATCTGTCATCACATCACCCACACATCTCATCTAGGGACTTCAGTTTGTCCACCTATTCGAAGTAAAGGTCCCTCTAGTGGTTGAGAGCTCCATTTCAGAACAACTTTTTTCTGACCTATTATTTTTGGAGAGTGGGTGGAAAGATATTAATCCAACTAACGACGGTAGTGGTGAAACAGCACATTACTTGCTGTTGTATTCTATTTTCCGATTTTCCATATCTTCTAAATTAATGTAAAATCTTTCTACAAGAAGACGCAGTGTAAAGTTAGGCATATAAAAAATGTAAAATTCGTAATAACGTTTCACGTTTTAAGGTTGCAGGTGGCGTAAAATGTCGTCGAAAAGCACGGAATCTCAGCTACAGTAGCGTCCTTGCATCTTGCTACATCAACATTATGTGTATCAAAAAAATGTTTCGACGTCAATATAGTTTTAAATAGTAAAATCATCAAATGTGGCTGTGGAAGTAAAATAAATTTTAATGGTCTGACCACTAAAATACTTTCAACTCACGCGGAGGTTTTAACACTGTCTAGATTTTAAATTTATTTTTTGATTCAAGTTTTTTAAATGTAAAAGGTGCAAATGATTATAGAATAGATTTTTCTTCTAAGCTTTTCTATTAAAATTGTGCCACCATCCTCCATTGGCCAAGAAAATAATTCTCAAGAAAAATTAATCCTACTTAAGGAGTCATAATAATAATAATTCGGCAACTGACTGAAGCCCTCCAGTCATTTTGATATTGACAAAAATTACCGTTCTTGACATATTATTGGCGCAATCCTTTCCTCATGTCAAAAGATAGACTAGAATAATTAAATGTTGACTTTCTGTAATATTTACAAAAAATGCTTTTATATTTTGTTGTAAATTTCTTTTTACTTTTTAAACGGTTTATTTTCTATTTTTCAAATCATTCCTTGTTTGGGGATGCCAGTTATTTTAAATAAAATATATATATTACATACAACATATTTTGAGTTTCGTAGCGTTTGGGAATGGTTTTATTCCTTTTTCGAATTATTTCTTTTTATTTTTTTCCCTGTAATAAATACAATTAGTTATTTTTTTAAATTTTACTTTCTTCTCTACTTATTAATTTCGAAAATTAAATATTTCTGGTAAGGAATTTGTCTTATACGTTAGGAAAAGTCAATGTTTGGGGGCTGTCGGTAATATTGTAAGACATTATAAAGTCAATCTTTTATGCATGCATTAAACTGCTGCTGGAATAGAGAAACTCAATTAATATTTGATATGAAGTTGAAATTCAGTATATCCTAAGTGCCCGTGATTAAACAATCGCGAACAAAGGAGTCAAGGAACGCCTACAGTTCTCTCAGTTTAGTTAAAACTACTAATCTATCGTCACGGGTTTGACAAAGTATCTTGTGAGTGTAAGTTTCTAGTGCTTAAATTTAACATTAATTACGAAGTAAGAATCAAATTTGACTATTTAAAAATACGTGGAATTTTTGAGAATGTGAAACCCCAGGAGTTATATTAAAACGTCACCACTTGAGGATAGCTTTTTCTTAATTCCTACAAAACGTATATTTTCGGTGTTAATTTTTTTTTATTTAAACTGCCAAAAGAGTGTATAGGGGACATTCTCGGGTCTACAGGTCGTAAAATTAATCAATCATTACACTACACCATGAAACATTACACTACATATCAGGTACACAGGTTGTTTAAAATTATCGGGGCTATATGCTAACATTGTTATTATTGTAGTTACGATGTTGGATAAATTACAAAAAATGTAGTGATTTTTCCGTTGATTACAATTGTGTTGAACAAAGAAACAATTGTACGTCGCATTTCAGTTTTAATTTAAATTACTTATATTTTTTAAACATTCTGTATGCGTGAAAAATGCATTCGATAGGAAATGAAACTGCGTAAAATATCCTTATAGTACTATAGCCCTAAAATGAAAATCAAAAGAGATACAATGAAATTACCGTTTAGTTAGCCGAAACAAATATGTAATTTATTCCGTCCAATAAAATGGTGTAATAAAAAAAAATGCGTATTGTATTTCAGCTTTTGGTTAAATGACTCGCTTCTGTATTAAATATTGTGTGTATTTAATTATTACATCAAAGGTAGCAATAGTTGCCCGAACTTTGAATAACCTGCGTACAGGTGTACACGACATGCACAGTTCTCTTTTCTTTGTTATTAAATTAGTGTAAATATTAATAAGATTCTTTACATTATTGTTATTGCTTACTGAGTTTCTATGAGTTTTATGTGGCACATTTCCACTGACAACCTTCCGTAATAATTTCCTTCGATGTTTATTAAGAGCTGTAGAATTATGGGTTTGTGTGTTTATGCTACATTTGCGTCAATATATTCTTTTTCTATGTATTTTTGTGTTTGATTAATATAAACTCCTTTACAATCCTGACAGTTAATTTTATACATGTTTGGTTATTAAACTACATGGATTCTTTGGTTTGTGTAAAGAAAGATTTGTTCGAGTAACTTGGTTTATGGGCAACTGTTAATTGTATTATTTGAACAATTTTTGCAAATTTTCAAGTAGTTATGTGTATGGTTCAGTAACGTATGTGTTGACTTCCTTGCTTTGGTTAGATGTATTTCCTCTATTTGCAATTTGTACGTTTTCTTTTTAATATACTTATTTGAAGCTTCAATGGGGTAATTATTACTTAGCAACATTCTGCGATTTTTTTCAATATTTTGATAATTAAATTTCTTTGAACGAGCTATGCAAATTATTTATCGTACTGATGCTATATTTCTGTTTGCTGTTTGTAAAGAAAATTTAATTATTTCCCACAATGCGTAGGTTTATGAATCAATTGATATAGATGTTTTTATGTGAAATTGTAGTATCTAAGGAGTTGATGGTAGGTTTTTTTAATTTTCTAATGTAAAAGTAAAAATAAGGCATAAACAAAAATGTCGTCTATTTGGAAATGTATTGGGGTAAGGAGAATGCAGAATTATAGTTCTAAAATATGTTATTGTAAAAATCCCAAAAATAGCAAGTGAAATTGTTAAGCTCACCCAAAGGAGTAAATGTTATGTTTCGGTAGTCGATTCACTATAAACCATAAAACGACGTTTTAGATAAGGCAAAGACTTCACTCGTTATTCTTACAATTATTTTGGTAAGCACATCTGGTTTTACTGCGGTATTAATAAGCGACATCAGTTGTATCTAATACTTCTTATTTTTGATTCATTTTATGCTTCTGTAGGCTACAGCCACTTTCATCATTTTAGGACTTCTTTGAAATTTCACCTAGAAGAGGTAGAATAAATAGCTAACGAGAAAACAATCTATTCTAATTTTACTAAATTATCTACAAAAACAAAAATTTTTATATTATTCAGCCCCTTAATAAAATAATTCACCTACATTAAATAATTTGAATTGAATAATCAAATGAAAAAGAAGTTTCGATATTTTAGAACGAAATATCGACCACAATTACACAAGTGGAAGAATTGCTCACTAAAAGAGACTTCATAATTTAGTTTCTTACTTCTTAAAACGAGATATCCATTTCGAAAATCTTTACATAACAATTTGTAATTTTTTTAATATTTTTATAATTTTGAAGGCCGATTTTACTATGCGACATGAATTTTTTCGTATTACACACGCACATACATTCTATCATATTATCCTCACTTAATATACCATTTTGTTAAAAAAAATAAGTTATATTATAATTGGTGGAGGTGCCGGATATTCTTGAGAAATAATGATTATATTCGCATCAGTACAGTGAATATCACCAACTTCAATCAGTTTGATACAATATAGACATTTTCTGCATTATATGCAGTATATGTAGGTAAATATAAGCAGCGTGATGAAGAGCAAATAGAATTTGAGAAATATTCTCTAATGAATAATAGCAGAGATGTCAAAATCAGGGCGATGAAACTATTGCAATATTTTACCTTCTCAGTAATATAGCAGATTACGTTATTAAATCTAGGAAATACTACTTAGGAGTATTTGCCCCAAAATCTTGGCCAAAACTATACCTTAAGATGATTTTGACTTACTTCAGGTAAATCAAATATCTAGTTTCAGTAAAATAAGTAAACATAACATATTATATGTGTAACTTCAGCTGGGTGTAATGATGCTATTTTACTATGTATATAGTTTGTTTCTTCAGTTGTTATAGCGGATGTTTCTTTTATATAACGCATTCTGATTGGTTGACAGTAGCGTGGCGAAGAAGGTAGCAGATTTGGCAAATTTTTCTTTCATTTACACCACATGTCAGTCAGGGAACAAAGCCGCTATCTGAATCACCCTCGTTCTGAAACATTTGTTTAAATTAGGTTTGCTGCGATCCATCACATTCTCATTTACATATTAACTTCTTGGTTTCTTCATAAAATGTAGTAACCACATCTGCTAGCTACCTAAAAACACGAGTAGTTGTATGGGTGGACAAGTTTCTCTACCATGAGTGCTGTATGGTATAGTAATTTCTTTTCTCTTCTCTTATGACATCTTTTCACTACGTTGTATTGTCTGCACGAAAACCCAGCCTCAGCAAAGTCGTTGATGACAGTTGACGCTTCATATTTCCCTTTGGCTTGTAACATGACATCATTTGAGCAGCAAACGTCAACTTGTTAGGAGCATTATGTTTACGTACCTCGTCGGTTTTTCGTTTCTTATTGTGTTCTGAAGAGTTGCTAATAGACTTCATTGATCGCTTTGACGCTTTGTGCTGGTATTTCTAGAGCACTTTACAGCTGAAAGCTGCCTCCTTTCAGACCATGTTCTCTTAATTTCCGATTTTACGTGCGATAGTTTGCTTGTCTTTGACAGCGGTTGCAATTGAAAATGCGGCACCAAAAAATTTTTGCAAAATAATGTTTATTAGTAACGAACATGCTTATATTACTTACAAACATGTAAATGAAAGATTCAACAAAAGAAAAAAAAATAAGGTTCGTCTGGCGTGACTATACTTCATAAGAAAAGTGCGTCTGAACCTGCTCTACGAGCTTTACCTTCATTTGCAACACCATAATACGATTAAGTCTACGTGCAATTTCCCGGAAACTAACACCGCCTTCATGTATCCAAAGATTCGGCCACGTTAGAAGGATGTTAATTGCTTATGAGGTGCATATTCCCGTCTGCGAGGCGTCACTCACGATTGCTTGAAACATACTGCACGCATTTTATCGAAATGAAACTGGTGTTCCTGTAAAAGCATGTGCGAAACATCTGACTCTTATAAATGCTGAAAAACAAACTAGACCAATGCAAAGTGATAAACAATCGTTTAAGTTTACCTTCAGAAATACATTTATAAAATTCTAACGAAATACACCAACCATTTAGGGGCGGTGCATTTTTAATTGCAGCCAGTGTAATTCGGTTTGGGAATGTGTACTTGCAATTAATAAAAATTTCAGTGTAATCCAACTTTTCATTGATATTGCCGTGGTGATAACGATGTATAAGATTGTAGAAGTGCTGGCGACTCATCTTTTTTTATTTCGGACTAAAATCAAATAAAGCAGGAACTAAGATTTCTCAATTTTTTCCAGCACGCGATATTTTCTACTAAAAAAGGCCATCGTATCACCAACTGGATGCTTTCGGGACTATTTTCTTTTACCGTGTACTTGACACCTTCCTATATGCTGCCATTTAAAAATAATAACCAGGACGACCCCGGAATTATTAAATTCTTCGTATTAATAAAATGCTGCATCTGCAAGCAAATATCCCTTAGTTTAAACATTTAGAAAACAGTCAGCTTTATTCAAGTTTACATTAATAAATTAAATGTGTCTTGCTCGTATATAAAAATAGGTGGTTATACGGTAAAGATTGTTATAGCGGATAATTTTTTGTAATTATCGATCGGTGGCAACGGCACCGGTACTTGAAGTAATCCGGGAGTGTTTCCAACAAATCAAATCGTAAATTCAAAACTTTGTTTAACCTAAAGTATAACTGTTAGTTAATAACATAGTTTCTTATGCAGATGCTTGCGCTGTACATAAGAAATCCTACCTTGCGTTCAACCTGGTTCATGGCTATGGCCATCCTTCCCAAAGTTGCCACATGAAGTCGTAAAATGGTAGTTAATAGACCACTGTCGTTATAAGAAACATAATTTCTTGGATATCGTCGATTTCTTTTAGGAGAATCACATTGCTTTCGTTACAAGCAAATACAAGAAATAACTTCCAGTCTCGGAATGCACTGGGTGCAGAATGCATAACGTTTAATAATAATAATAATTTGAACACATTTTACATCTATTCAATGTGAATACTGCGTAACATATGTCATTGCATATATCAGTGGTTTAGTGAACAAATATCGGTATATTTTTATATATTCTATTCTTATTTTAACATTCAAAGATCATATCGCCTAGATTTTATGGCGTATTCGCATTGTTATTACGAGCGAGTCAAGATCGTTTGGACAAACTTTACCTTCGAAATACCCCGAATATCTTTAAAGAGAAATGTTTTTCATTAATTTTCTTCCTGACGGAAAGCTGATTTGCATTCCTTGAATCCCTTAGACGTGAGGGAGGAAACCCCAATTTCTAAAATCACATTAAGGGTTGAATGATACCTCATTTTAACGTTCACGTCATTTGCAATACAAGGGTGTATTATGTTTGGAAATTTATCGATTCCTTGTTCAGTAATACGTTCTGAAAAAATACGATACAGAACAGCCAATGCAAATTTAAATTATCGCTTCGGTTTGGTTATCACTTGCAGGAGTTGTTAAATTATTGATGAGTGCGACACTTGCGTTTTATTGTTTTGTGTTGTTGAACTAGTGTATCGTTTATATAAATGCATTATTTATATAGTTGTTTTAAGAATAGTGATTGGATAAGAATTGTATCCCACGTGTTTATTAAAAATAATTTTCATAAAAATACGTCTGCGAAACATGTGCTAGCACTGCTTGCGAAACATGTTCTCTACGTGTTCTTTACTGAAAAAAGAGGACAAACGACGAACCGAAATGACAGAGAACCAAGGTTTGCAACTTACCGTGTTAGGATCGGTCTACATAACTCATACGCAGAACTGGAAGCTACAGCAGTGTGCCAAAGAGTAAGGTGCACAGTATTATACTAAGAAAACTCTTTGTAACTCGGTGAAATTCGATGAACGAATTTTACAAAATCAACGATATTTGTTTTCCAGATAAATATATAGTTTTCTTAAAGGGTGCAGATTTTGGACTGCAGAATTTGTTGCCTCCAAATAAAAGTTGACGCTCTTCAGAAAATCTATGGAAAACATTTCTCCGAGAATATTTAGGGTATTTCGTTTTTCCTGGAATACTCTGTATTGAACATAAACTTCAAAAACTATACATAGAAGCTGTTGTCGTGGCAGATTAAGATGTATCATACTGTTACACTATTACATTCTAACGAATCACTTTGTATTGCTGTGAAACTGTCATAGAATTATGTATGTCAAATGTCAACATCCTTTGCGAATATTTACAAAACTTAAGATTGACAACCCCAAAATCAGTATTGAGTTATTTTTAATTAGAAAAAAGAAGAAAGAACTAAGCATGCATACGACAATTTGTCTACTGGTTTCTACCTTTTACAAAGGCACACTGATGAACTGCGGAACGTGCGCGTGTGCATGGTAGATGGTGATAGCTTAAACCTATTAATAGTATTATTAATTTCCTTGGCTAATTAGCTGTTAGTTGAGCCTCGCTGCTCTCGTAGAACGTGTTGTCAGTAAGCTCTGCTTACTTTTGTAGAGGTTATATGCGGAAATGCCGACAATTTATGGGATAAGGGTACCTATACATGTACTCATGAAATAATAATAATAATAGTTATAGTGTGGTATAAATTTCTGAGTTTAATGTAACGATTAAAAACAATAATTTTAAGGTTGTAGATATAGCCTTACTCATAATTACTAATTGATAAACATAATTATGGCAAATAATGATGGTTTTATTTTTATTTTTTTATTTTATATTGCAAACATTTAACAAGCAAAATATATAAACGGAAAATTGCCTATTCGATTAGGCAAACTAAATAAAGGTTCTTTACTGAAATCTCCAACGTTCAGAATGTCATGGTTACGTTATTTGCGAAGAAAGTTATGACAATCGGAGTTTCGGTATAAATGTTATTTGCATGCTGTGAGTATAGAAAAGAAAATCAATATTGTGAGAAAATGTGCGAAATCTGTCTAGGAAAAGCAGGTACAAATTGGTTCCACTATCCAATTAAAAAATGCGTGGAGTCGATATTGCTACTAGAGTTGTAGATAGAATGCGAGGAAGACGTGCGGTTCCCAAAAATGTTTTAGCTGTTGTTATAGTTGTTAATCCATCAGGACTTTGTCAATTAGGAACCAAGGAAGGATTCCTTGATAGACTTTATGCCCGTAATGAGTTTACAATTGCCGAGAGAATCGGTAAAGAGGCAACTTCTCCCTAAATTCAAGGTTGCACTATTTTCAATTCTTTCTAACCAAGAAAGTCAATTGTTATTTTAGCAATAAGAAAAAGGCGGAGCTTTCGTTAAATTTACTACAATTGTATTGTACATAAAACAATTGAATTTTCTAATCATATATTTTGCTAGAGTTCAAATT
The DNA here is from genome assembly GCA_902654985.2 of Oryctes borbonicus. Taxonomy (NCBI): domain Eukaryota; kingdom Metazoa; phylum Arthropoda; class Insecta; order Coleoptera; family Scarabaeidae; genus Oryctes; species Oryctes borbonicus. The sequence goes on along the minus strand of LR736867.1, from coordinate 1,908,529 downwards.
TACTTTCTAATTTTAGCTTCACAGTAAAATAAAATTTTAAAGCGCATTGTTTGCAATTGCATTTCATATCAAAGTTGTAACCGCGCAGTACATCTGTTTAAAATAGGATTCAACTTCACAGCTTTTGAAATTGGAAACGTAATTTCTTTTTTACAGCATCATATAATCAAGGAAGAACTGGTCGTGATGGTTTTACTAGCAAGAATGAAAATGATGCTGAAACCAGCAAAAAATTTGCATTTGCTTTTCTCATTGACTACCCCACCGTATCCGTGTTATGCAAATTTTATTATCACATTAATTAATTGAATTGAATTAAACGGTCAGTGAACTACGTAGATTCGACAGCGTAAATTAAGTTTATAGCTGGTGGTGAATATTACTTTGTGTTTTAAATTTTATTAAAATAATCCCGGTAATCAATAAACGCGAATATCAAAATCTCCGCGTCCGCAATTCAAAAAAAAATTATAACCTACGCTTGTTATTAAAAGTTGATTGCACTTCAAATTTATGCATCCGACGTAGTGTGATACAATAAACGCATTTTTTAATGGAACGAGCACACCTCGTGGAAGTATTTTAATATCTGGTATAATAAATGATTATTCTAAAAATTCAATTTGTGATAAAGTTATAAAGTATTCCATCAACTGGCGAGGCGTTTCAAATTTAATGAGCGGAAAATTAATCAAGAGGATGGGATGACAATTAATTCCGGAATGAAATGTCAATTAAATTCATTGCAAGATTAATATTTGACGAGGAAACGGTGTAAATATTGAACCGCTCTTATTTCGGTCATTTTGGTGAAATATTTGGTATAGTGTTAGGTAACTCACGAAAAATAATTACACATTCATAAGGCAGGTTCATAATCTAGTATGCTATTGTGGTCACAATTACCAAATGTAATTATAGTCTCTTCAGCCTACTGTATTAGAAAATAGGAACTTTGGCATAATATACAGAGGGCTTGAGAATGGATACATACACAGGCATACACAGTACTACTATGTAAACGTGCCTATGAGGCCCCAAATTAATATAAACGTATAAACCCACGAAAAATATACATGATTAAATAAAATGTAAGGAATATTGTTTACTCCTACTATTTATGAGAAAATTAACTAAAAGAAAACTAATGACATAATTTCAATTTTAAAAGCATCATCAATGGTGTTTCATCAATTTTATAAACACTGTAATAGGTGAACTTTTTTTCAGGTTTGTGGCCGCTTGCGATGGTGTGAAGGAGTTTAAACGTGGGACGTAATACGAAATATAATTCAAAAACTAAATTTTGGTTTAAACTTACGTCATGAAGATTTCAGTAGGTCATTCCTATAGCCTACTGAATTGAAGGGTTTTGCTGTAATAGATCTATTTAGCTTCCAGCAATTGAATGTGCCATAGCCGGTTTCAATAATAATAATAATAATAATAATAATACTATATCGTATCGCTTATCTATAGAGAGCGATTCATTAAATATTGAGACTCTCACACACAAGAAAGTGGAATATTTATTATTTAATGTTGACATTCTGATTAGTTTCAAATTAATCGTACCCGTCCATAACTTATTCTATTACATGAATTTACTACATATTTCATAGCCGCATTGCCGACATTATGTTAGGGCCACCGCAAACTATCGTCGAACGATAGTTTCTAATGAGAGAAGATAACTAAATAATTTAGTCGCATACTAACGGTAATAAACCGTTCAACTCATCGCATGATACAGGTTTGAAATACGTTTTAAAAAAAAATATCTTCACTTTGTGTTAATTGGGTGCCTGTAATAAGCATTAAAAAATTATTATGCAGTAAATTACATTTACAAGAAACTTAAATATTCGCTTAACTTTAACTAAATAGTCTTAAATATAAATCAAATAGGTAACTGTTTATTTCATAGTGCGCGTATGTAATTATAACGTCATTTAAAGCAAATCGTCTACGGAGAGCTACTCGACTTTTGAATGGTGCAGCTCATCAATTAAAAAAATCGAGTCAATAGGTGTGCCCGCTTAACCACGAAATTAAGCAGTTACAAAAACAAGTTAAAACCGCACAACTGTCAAAATGTATCGATGTGGATAAATGTTAAAGAAAATCAATATTAGCGAGAATTCATTTAGCAATAAAGCAGACAGCAACACTGATATTGTAAGAAAAGAATACTTAATATGTTTTTTTAGCAACAGTGCTCTAATAGAGTCACTAAGTAGTGATCCTACATCTGTTACTGTACGATCCGGTTCATCTATTTTATGATGCAAACCTTCGTTAAAACTTGAAATTGTTTTATTGAAGTTCGTTTAATTTTTTTAAAGGTTTATGATATTTTCAGTGTGCGAAGGTGGCAAACACTGCTTTGTTGGTTATTTTAAATTTAAAAAATTTACCATCATTGACTTTTGAACTGAACTGAATTTTTGAAAGTAACATCTTTTGATGGGTAGGTAGTTAAGCAGGGTTAAGTAATAGCCTATAATTGTAATAAAAACTTTTGCAAACTTGCTAACATAAACATTTTGTGTGATAAAGATGTTTAGACACCTTCTGTTTGTGAAATATAATAATTGAGACTGAGGATTAATCTTAAAGCATTTATCGGATTTGTTATTTTTAGATTCTGAATTTCTAAATATTTTATTGTACTTGGGAATTCTCTAGAATGCGCTAACTTTCCTAATTAAGGTTATGGCGAAGATGCTTTTTAGGCGCTACAGTAGATATTAAGTAAGTTAACAAGCAAAAATAGGTACGAGATTCTAATCAAGTAAAAACAATATCTGAATATTTTGCAATAAACGAAAACTCTAGTATCCAAATAAATTCAATTAAGTAAGAACGAAGTATTAAAAAATGTTGTGAAGGGTATAAAAAATTCGAAGCAATAAACAAACGTTTACTATTTTGCAGTAAACGAGAGATACACTGGCTGCAATTAAATTAATTTTTCAAATCATGCCTCGGAAATTATAATTGTTGTCTCGAAATCACTACGATTTACTTTTCGTGTTTGTAAAGAATTCATTAGCTTTCTCAAGTAGATTTAGTGCAAATTCTTGAAATAAATGTCCTCTAGGACAGATGGCTGCTATTCCGTATGCGCTATTACTTAGAGTGACCTGATTCATTTCACTCGCTGCAAAGAAGAGAAAAAATCATTTCATTGTGAATGCGAAATTTCAGTGGTAGGCCGAAGGGCCGACATTGCTCAATGGGCGAAAAAATCGACCAGAACGTGTTGTGGTCCCTTGAGATCATCCATAATCTGGCTAACTCGTTACGATCGCAAATCGTGGCTATTGAGATTTGTCACATCAAAATTTGAAAATGAGGCGCTCAGAATGTCACGGCCACGTTATCTGCGGGAAAAGTTATGGGAATGGGAGTTTCGGTATAAATGTTATTTACATGGTCTGTAAAAAAAAAAGAGCATCACTATTGAGAGAAAATGTGCGAAATCTGGGGCGTTGAGTTGATGTTGGTGCTAATGTTGTAGTTAGGGCGCTTGATACTGACAGAAGACGTATGGTTCCCAAAAATGTTTTAGCTGTTGTTATGACTGTTAATCCATCAGGACGATCAGGAATTAGGAATCAAGGAAGGATTCCTCGACCCACATATGCTCGTAATGCATTTACAATTGTACCCTAAAGTTCATTAACATTTTGCTCAGCAATTAATGGTTATTTTTGTAAGCGCCGAAACACGAATTTCGCATTGTGGATAATCTTAAGAGACACAATGCGTCCTGGTCGATTTTTTCGCACAGTGCTTCGGTCTTTAAACCAACAAAATCGACTAACCTGATCTGTATGCCCGGAGTTGATATCCTGGTGCTGCGTTTAGAGTCATTTAATAGTAATTATAATTACTATTAATATATTATTATTAGTAATATTTATTCCTCTTTTGCCGATTATTTTCAAATTACATCAGTTTGATTATCCAGTAAAATCGGATATATGGTAATTTACGTATACCAAACTCGTTTCCTTTGAAGTTTAATAGTAACGTAAATATTGAGTTATCTCGGGATGCTAAAGGTTACATGTATTTGTCGACATAATATCGACTAAGTGCTTGCATACGTATATATTCACAAGCTTTCCGGTGTAAATTCAAATCAATAAGCATCTCATTTTAATAACTTTTGGAATTATTCACGGAGTTAGAAACTATATCGTTTTACGGTACTTACTTTGATTATCTACGAGCGTGTTCATTTTTGCATCTCTAGAATGTTCCAACTCCCACTTTCTTAACGTTAATTTCCATTGCTCAGCCTCTGCTTGTATCCCCAAACTTTCCCTCTTTCTAAGTATAGATAAAGGGGATTATACGGAGGTATCACCGTGCCTCAGTATGTTGAAGCCGGATTATATTAAAGGCAGTAATTATGCTTATTCGCGAACAAAATAGGCTTTATGGAGCCTAAATATAATTACTGGTAAATAGGGGAATTAACTTAACTTAATAAGAAGTATACAATTTTAGCATAATATCGAATTTGCTAATGGAAAACATGCTTTAAGTAGGTAAGGAACACAGTTTTTATAAATTTAAATGAGTTATATAGGGAATATTTCCTCATTAAATTCATGTTATATATTTCGTAATGTTTTGCCTATGTGAAATTTGGAAAATTTGAGGAAATTTGTCGAAATTCTAAATTTTCTTCAAAAATTGCGGGTCGTGAATCCGGGAATGTCCATAGACACTCTTTCGGCAGATGAAAAGAGACGTGTTAAGACGTCGAAATGAAAATAACTACTAATCTCAAATTTTGTGACTTTCTATTACATAAACACCAGGTTTATGTCCTTCTTCGAACTCATTTTCTTCACTAATATAATACTGAACACACTTATTAAAAACTGTTAAATCGAAATATTTACTTAAGATTATTTAACTTGGAGGAAATGTTACGTACAACTTGCCTGGACAACAGCTAGACATCAAGTCACCAATAAAATTGGCGTTGTTTTCACCATTGCTCAAATACGTTGGCTCTTGCCCATATGCAACACTACAACGTTAAACCACACTGCGAATTTAGATGAAACGGACCGAAAGACATTTAATTGACAAAGAAAACTTCTATCGGACTAACGTATGCACTAGAACTTGCTGTAGAAATTTTGGATATTAATTTGATGAAAGGAGAATCATTGATAAAAGCAGTTAATATAAGTCTTCCCCACGATTGTCGTTGGCTGGACTTATATTAATTTTAATATTAATTTTCTTATTTTTACGCCCCAGAAATATTCGGCTAAACACAGGGATCCTTCTCTAGGGATCGGGCTTCCTACCAACAGATGGACCCTCATACCCGATAGGTGGATAATGTGACATACCAAGATGAGAAGTGAATTTGGCGCTGATGACAGCTAACTTCGTTGTTGTTATTTTATATAACATTACAGTATATATATATTTTTGTAAAGCAAAACCAACAAAAGTTTTCCTTACATTTCCTTTCCCTCTACCTCAGCATTTTTGTTGTAAACTCTAATAAGAAACTACTTGTATTAAATAAGCTGTAACTTCATAAATTAAATTGATTAAATAAAGTATATTTGAATTTACTTTATTTAAGTAATTAGTAAATAGCCTATGCACAACTTTACCGCCATTGCTCCGGTCTAAGCACAAAGTTTTCCTTGTGAAATAAATAGTTCCTAATATACATAAATTCCAAAACAAATTCAACTTTCGTATTACGCTGTTATATTTCGTTTGCTTATTCCTTTTTATTGCTCACCGGCTATAAATTTAGTTGACCTTTTCATAGTTGACGGCGTTACTTCATTTAAGAGAATGCTCGGTCTTAGACAAGTTGTAAAACAGCTGGAGTGTAGAAACACCTATTTAAGATATTTCACCCCATAGTTTTCCTGTATATGTCCTTTAAGTATTGTTTATTGGCCAAAAGTTCTGAATTTAAATACAGTAAAATTACCTAATTTGGAACAGTCTGCAAACGTGGTATTTATTTCATAAAAATAAATGTCGATTGCTACTATACTATCAATTCACATGATGGTTAAATAATAGCTCTTTTTTAAGATTAATTAAATTAAGTGTTTGTGGTAAGGGGTAATCGTGAAGTGTTTCAGTGTTCCAGTGCCACAGTATTCAAGTACGCTTTTTAAATTTTATGTGTGCGAGTTTTAAATTATATTCCCCTTGCAAATTTAGAAAATCCTATTATAATCCCTAACCGATAGATAATTTTTTTGAATTAGATATTAATTTTAAAATTATTAAAAAAAATGAATTTATGTTTTATTTTGGCCCAATTCGTCGCATTTATCGAAAATGGTTTGTTTATTTTCTCGATTATTTTTCTCCATTTATAGATTACTAAATCGATTAAGTCAAATGATACCGTTGGTGTAGTATCAACTGCAGTAGATGCCGCTTAGATGAATCACCTTAGTATACAGCATTTTTGAGTCAATTAAGCGGTAATTCATATAAGCGATGTTTGTACGAAAACCATCTACTTTCATAGGTTTTATAAAGATGATCTATTTAAAATTTAATTGTGGTCATAAATATGTTTTTATTTAGTAATAAAAATGTAATGCAAAAATAGTTTTTATTTAAGTAGATACAAAAATTTATACGTACACACGCATAAATATATCTATTTAACTTTTGTCAACAAAATGATTATATTCTTGTTTGTCGCATTAGAATTTTAGAGTTTACAATATCTTCAAGCCTGTAGAAGCACCTAAATTCTTTTGAAGATGCACCTCATACCCAAATGTCTTCTCAAAGCTTTCAATGCTGAGAGAATTCCATTTGATGGTGGTGTACCAATATTTTCATCTATTTCTTCCGTTTCTTCAGTCGCTTGAACATGTTCACTTGTTGGCAAACTTGCGACGATACTTTTTTCGGAGTCATGTTCAGCAACTGGCAGATCTTCATCTATATTTATCCAGGCTCTTTATTCATCATCTAGTAATAAATCATCGATATTGGCAGAATCGTTGTTTTCAGTTAAGCTCAGCGGTTCACTATGGACAACGAAACCAGCCTTTTTAAAACAGTTAACAATTGTAGAGCATCCTACAGTTTTTTGGCAACATCTTTGGCCTGTATAATAAAATTTCTCATATCTCGCCGATATTTAATGATTCCTTGATCAAGGGGTTGGATTAAAGATGTATTGGCTGGCAGAAACACTAATTTTATGTTTTTTAAACAACGCGTTCGGATGAGCAGTACAATTGTCCAACATTAGTGCGATTTTTCTGCCTTTGAGTTTCTGATACCATTCCGTAAGCCAATGGAATACTCATTTGTCATCCGCACATTTGAATTACTCTTATATGTCACTGGTAAAAATGCTTCTCGAAAACACCGCGGATTATTAGATTTTCCTATCACTAGCAATTTCTGTTTGTCTGTACCAGACATGTTGCAAGTTACCAAAACTGTAATACGCTCTTTTTTCTTTTTTTCCGCAGCATGTGATTTATTTTTGAAAACAAATGTCTTACTTAATGTGTAAGACGACGATGAAAATCCAGTCTGGGAGATACTAAAAAAGTAGCTATTTGCTAGTTAGTTACTTTTTATCAAAATTATGTTATTTTAAGATAAAATAGGTGAGGATTTTACTAAACTGGCGGGTATATTTACGTTACTACGGGGAAAACTTTAGATATTTTCATGTGTACTTCCCCAAACGCTAAAGTAAAATTGGAAGGTATTTAGTTTGCTTAGTGTTGAAAAATAAAATCGATTGCCTGCAAGCAATATTCATTACATTTAAGGCAGATATTCCATAAAAGTTACTAATTCGTGTTTTATGTAATTGAGAATCAATATTCAAATCTCTTATGTTAAGTAAATAATGCGATAAGCACTATTGAATGGAAATATTATATTTTACGTTTCAGAAATAAACGACACGAATTTGTCGCAACTACGTGAAAATCTAATATTATTATTGTACGATTTCTCGTTATGTAATGGTTTTGCGAAAACAACCCAGATTTCGGTCGCATTATTACAGCTCTAAACGGAATGAGCGCCGCAACGATGCAATGTTTTCGGGGCTTACAAAGTGGGCGCAACCACTCTTAGTGGCGCAGTTAAGTCATGTGTTTATGACTATCGAAAGTTTAAAGCTGCTGCTGCGGTTGTTCAATACCCCAAGGCCAATTAAATTCAAACATTTCGCGTTCTCAGAAGTCACGTTTTCTACAGATGTGTCTCGATTAGGTTTTGCGAACGTCGGATTTGAATATTATTAGATTAGATAAATCATCAGAAATACAGGTTGTGATAGGTTGTATAGGTTTCCATATTTTATACGTTACTATTTGGGTGTCATAATTGTTGAGTTTGAACGTCTGCAGAATTAGCGGGGAAAGCAGCCTAAAGGGCAGGACTATTCAAAGCTTTTTATTCCAAACCTTCACCAGGGATTATCGTACAAAAATCCAAAATTTTAAAAATCTAGAAATTTCATCAAGACTATGATTTTAAAATGCTACATTCACCAAGGTTCCTACTAAAATTAGCTACTTACACAGTTCGCAATGTTATATTGAAATTAACCTTTTTAAAAGGAATCTTCTATGTAATAATGTAAAAACGGTGACGCGAATTGTGAAAATTATATTACACAAATTTTTAAAAATAAAAAAATATTACTATTTACAACTTTAGTTTAGAGTTATATATAGTGATGTACGCTACTGTTTCATTCCTTTAACTTGTTCTTTTGAGAATTGGTAGTTCTTCTTTCTTTAAATATATGCATCGTCCTATAACTGCAAAGACTGCGGGGTTCAAAATTTACCAGCGGAAAGAATATACACTGCCGTTCAGAGAAGTTCGGTCGGTTAGTAAAAAGTATGAAAAGGTTACAGAAACAAACGAAACTAAAAACAAAATGCAATTTTATTGTATGTACAGGTAAAAAAGACAAAAATAAATAAATAAAAAGTTATTCTGGCCTAATATAACATACTGAACATTATATTTCTTTTTCATCGCAAAAACCTCCTTTGCTGTTAATCACCGCTCGAACTATTCTAGGCATTCTTTCGATAAGTTTTGCTAAAACGAATTGTGGAATATTAATCCATTCATGTTGCAGAATATTTCATAAATGTTCTTGTGAAGTTGGGCATATTTTTCGGATCCTCCTGTCCAGTTCATCCCACAACAACTCTGTAGGGTTCAAATCTGGGCTCTGTGGGGGCCATGTCATTACTTTCAGGGTGTGCTGTTCTTCTTACTCCTTTAGATAGTTCTTACACACTAACGCAGTGTGTTTTGGGTCGTTGTCATGCATGAATGTAAAGTTACGGCCTATTATACGCAATCCTGATGGCACTGCATGATTCTGGAGTATTGCGAAATAATTTTCTCCCGTCCCAGCAAAAAAGAAACATCCCCACACTAACACAGAACTACGCCCTTGCTTCACTGTAGGCACAATGCAGTTCGGGATCACTTTTCGGTTTTAGATCTTCGGACATAAACTCGTCGATTTTGCCCAAAAACCTCTAACTTTGACTCGTCATTCCAAAGCACGTGTTTCCAATCATCTAACGACCAATCTAGATGAGAACGGGCCCACTATAGCCGTTTTGCTCTGTTGTCCCGACGTAATAAGGGTTTTCTTGTTGAAGTCGACGTTTTACCGTACCCGCCGAAACTTGTTCTTCACGGCCGCGATTGACTTCGGCTGCTATTTGTGGCGCTGTTAATTTTCTATTGCGTTTGCTTAATAATACAAATCTCCAATCTTCAGCTTTTGTTGTTGTCGTAGATGCTCCAGGACGAACACGATTTTCTATAGTTCCAGTTGTCCGATATCGCTTTATGATGTCACTTACTGTTGAACTTCTCATATTTATTTTTTCAGCAATTTGTCGCCCCGAATATCCTTCTTCAAACAGCGTAATAATGCGTGAACGTTTTTCTACACTGGTAGGCTTGCCACGTGCTATTTTGAAGTAAATTTTCTTAAAACTTTCGCATGAAGCAAATTTATATCTTTACGCCTGTGATAAATAAACAAGAGTGATACTGCGGTATATTTCCTAAATGTATTGTTCGTTAATAATCTCCGAACGACCCGTTTCAAAAGATCGGTACTTCCGAGAAATTCTTGGAATGATAACAAAAGGGACTTTATTGTGGTTGTCGCAATATTTCTACTTTACATAATAATTTATGGCTTTAATCGCTTAGAAAAGAGTGTATGCTTAATATTGTATGACCGAACTTCACTGAACGGCAGTGTACATACATTGTTCATCTGTATAGATATAAAAATTCATCAAAATCTGTATATAATGCTTATAGAAATACGAAATTAAATTCGTAATATTTTATTTTCAGCGAAACGAAAGTATTTTGAACATTACGAACCCAACATATAGCTCGATTACATTGTGAGATAACTGCCGTAATTATTACGCTCGGAAGTTATAAATCCTGTTCAAAATACGATGTAAACATCACATTCCGCGTCATTGTGGAATAATCATCCTGTCATCATGGTCTCATTTGTAATTTGTCAAATATTTTGACACTCAACGTAAAGAAGTTTCGAGTTTTTAAGACCAATGGTGAGGTTTTAGTGGTTTAAATGGATAATTTGAATACACAGATAATAGCAGGTAATCCTCATTAAATTCTGAGGCAAAATGTAATAAAGTATCATTGTCCTGAAACTCAGTATTTTAGAGTTATTTAGGTTTTTTATCTTTCAAAAAGTCGAAATTTATAGAAATCATTATTTATTATACACTGGAAAAATATGATTTTTGGTATCTAGATTAGGCATAAAAGACAACCACATATGCATGATATATACTATGTATGGGGTTTACACTATAGCATGTTAGTAATTTTTTCTCTAAAAGTGTCTCAAAACCGAAATATATTCAATTAAAAAAAGCTTTTTAACAACGTCATATGAACTTAACGCAATCTCATCCGCAATTGAGAATTATAAGCAGGTTTGTATTACGTCCTCTTATGCCGTGTATGTAGGTATCATAAATCGCATCTGTCTAAGGCGCAGTTCGCGAGAAATAACGATTTCTGTAAACATTGCCTTTTTCAAAGAAAGCATAATAACTCTAAAGCGTTTAATTTTAAGACAGCAGTAACTTATTACATTTTGCCTTAAAATTTAACGAGGATTCGAAAAATTTAATAATATCCAGCATTACCCTGTATATAAATATTTGTCTCTTTTATATGTACTGCTTTCAATTAATAGTAAAAGCACTACTCCTATACACACGCAGTGAATGTATTATACTCACACTTATTCAACTATTAGAAATAGGGTTTTCAAATAAACCCTTGAGTTAGAAAATGGTGTATTCTAGTTTGATTGATTATGTATCGACGACTTGTCAAGTTAACGAGGAGTATTGTGTCTCTGACATGGCTTGTTATACCGTCAGCAATGGAAAAAATGTTTATATACGCAGATGATTAATTGTTTAGAATTCATGATACCTATCTTTATAAAGTTAAGATGGTATAACAATATTTCCTAAATGATTATCTCCCGTTACTTGTTTTCTAGACAATGAATTATAAATGAATGAACAAACTTAAACGTAAAGAGCATTTATAACTATCGTTATTCTACTATGTAAAGATAAAGAAGAAGTCTGGAATTTTTGCTGCATACGTTGATGGTGTAACTAGAACTTGTACAGTGCATCAGTGTTTCAATTCTTTCCATGTACAGGCATGTTAAAAACTGTTTCTTCTTTTACAAAACAAAGTATCTGTTGCGTTGCTTGCTTCTTTAGTTTTTTAGCTATTAAACTTCAGGTTCATTTTCTATCATTTCGTTTCAAGAAGAAATTAGTAGACGCCAATTTATAACGGGTACTTACATTTCGTATAATATTAAAGATTGTGACATATTTAAGCTCATCGCCCAAAGAGTGTTTTTTGCTTGAATCTTAACGTATATGTGAATTGACTTTTGATTCGAATAACTTGGAAGTGAGAGGTTGAAAGTTATTAATGAATAAGAAATTCCTGACTTTATTATTTATTATAAAGCAACCCTAGTTAAGGTAAACGTTGGTTTTGGTAGACTGCTTTTGTTGTTATGCAAAATTGGCCAGCAGAAAGCGCCAAATTGCCTGCTGTGACATCATGTTAGGTTGATCCAAAAAGCTCGTTATTACGCAATGTAGTTATAACCATTGCTAAAAAATCATATATAAAAATAAAAATTATTTTTGTTATGTTTGTTATTGTATTCTGCATTTTTCATATTTTCGTTCTTTGTTTTTGTTACTATTCTCTTTTATTTTTACTTGTTTTCTTAATTGTTATTTCTTTACTTTATCGTATTTTATTGCAATTAATTAATTGATTCGTTTAAACGTGTCACTCCCCATCCAAGTAATTTTAATATTCGGAGAACCTGGTAAAAGTTACCATGAAGTCGAATATAGTTTGCACCCAGAAATTTTGCTTAGTTCGCACTGAAGTCATCCCGAAGTTTAAAAACATAAAAAGCCTTAAAAATATACATATTGTCTACCAAAAACCAATGAATTTTAAGGCAACCTATCACAACAAATTAATCGCAGTAAAGTCAATAAAGCGAGGAGATAACTACGATTAACAAAACAGCTAAAAATAAAGAGAAATAGTAAAGAGAACAAAGAATGCGAATATGAAAAATGCAGAGTATCATAGTAAACTGAAAGAATAATTTAAGCCTTTAGATGTGAGATTTGACAGTTTGGCAATTGCTACGTTTAATATTAATAATAATAATAACAAATTGCCTTTATTAACAACAAAACAAAAAAATTACAAAATACAACTGCTGATACTAAACAAAAAAAACAATTGAAAAAAAAATGAATAGTTAAATATCGCATTGCGCTACTTTTCAGAAAGAAAATGCAGCACACACGCTCCTGCGACTACCTAGACACTTAAAACGTTCAGACAGGAAGTTGTACAGCTTAACTGCATAATAACTAAAAGATTGTTCAAATAAAGACCAATAAAGTACACACACATGTATAAAATGGCGAGGAATTAAAAAGTCTTTAAGTGTGGCAGGGAAGGAGGTAGAGTGAAGCAACGACTGAACAAAACAAGTTAAGTGCAATTTACGGCGATTCCACATATTCAGCCAACATAGTTCTTTCAAAAATTCTGAAACGTGGTCATACACCTTCGTAGATCAAAAATCAGCCTACAGCAAGATTTCTGATCTTCTGAATTCGATATTTATTCTGCAAAGTCAAACACAGATCATAAATAAAATCACAGTGATTAAATAATGACAAAACAAGGAAGTTTTCTCAACGCGATGCTTAAGATATGTGTATTTATGTATATCACTTTCAGCGACGCATGGACTTTCTAAGTATGAAATATGCTCTTTAAAGCGAAGTTGAGTATCAAAATACAAGCCAAGATCTCTAGCAACATTAACAAAAGGCAAGCAAATACATGAAAGCGATAATTGTAAATTGGCTCTTTGGCTTAGTCTTATGTGAATTGAGAGTTAGATTATGTTCAAAGCACAAGTTATAAAACTTGATTAATGGTGTCCAATGGAGTAATTGCGCATCATTGGCATAGGCCCGAACATGTCAACCCGTAACAGATTTCATGATGTGTAAATAGTCAATAGTGTAAATAATAAAGAGCAGCAATCCAAGTCATGAACCCTGAGGAACGCCAGACAAAATATCTGTAGTGTTAGAGCAATTTTTATCGTATTTAATTGTCAATGTTATGTCAGATAAATATGATTTTATCATCATGAGTGAGTTATCACAAAATCCAAAATGTTTTAGCTTACCAATGGGTAACTTGTGACATACAGTTTCAAAAGCCTTGGAATAATCGAATAAAATAAGCCAAGGCAGAGGAAGTACCAAACCACTTATTATTATTGAAGAAACAGTACATTTGATTGCAAAGTACTTTTTACAAAACTTTAGAACGAATAGGTAAAATACTAATTACTCTCAAGTCCGAAAACGTTGAAGGATTGGAAATCTTGAGCAAAGGCACACCCAATGCAGCTTTTCATAAACAGGAAAATATGACTGCTTAACACAGCAATTAATAATGTGTGCTATGTAAGGATTATTAAATGGACTAGAATATTTTAACACAATAGAAGACATGCCGTCACAACCGTAGGCATTTGCCTTTATGTTATTCAAAATCGGATGAATTTCCTCAACAGAGGCAAGTTTAAACTGAAAAACGGTATTAGAGTTGAGGTGCGCTCAGGGCTGGACTTGAGATTAAGAGACCAAGAGACCAAGTGCAGACCAAAGTTTTCTTTTAGAAGATAGAGCAGCAGAGACCAAGTTCTTCCTTTTTTCCTGTCTAACCATGTTGAGTGTGAAATTCCGCAATTGTATCTATCCTATTGTATCTATCCTAGTCTTGCGAACATTTAGTAATTTTTAATTCGGAAAGTACTCGATCTCTTAGCCCCATAAATATTCTTAAATTCTGACCCAACTACGGAGTTCTAGCCTTAGTAACTCTAGCCTCAACTAAAGGACCACAAACATCGAACAAGGTAGTTTTCACTTCTAGCTGAGTTTAATAGACATACTAATTTTTTTAGGTACACATTGTTTCTTTTTAAATTTTGCACCATGATGCTATAGTTATTAGTTTGGTTTATTAAATTAGGTAATTTGCATTAACACTGAATATTGACCTCGTATTCAAACCTCCAACAAGTCCTTAAGCACTTCATCTGGCGTTTATTCCTTCAATATGAAGTGCCCAATTATACCGTTATCGATAAACTTTATATTACTTAACCAAAAAATAATGCTAAGATAGCTTAGCTTCCTCATGGTATTAATGGAATAATTCACGGCAAACGCAATAAAAGGAGAGAGAGAAAAGTACACTAACACACGGACATGTTTCTGCCTACCCGGCGTCATCGGCGTGGTTTCGAGAGTACTTTTCATATCTCTACCTTCTATCGCTGTTGCCTCGCAGTTAATACCACAACTTTCAAAACGACAAACTCGACATTTCTTGGCGCCCTCTAGTGCCAAAGAAACGCTTGCCTGCCGTTCAGGAAGCAGCGACATAAACCGGGTACTGTTCCCCAAACCATCCCTCGGGTAGTTCACATGACTGCCAAACACGAGATGGCGACGCTGGTAGCGCTTTGGGAAACAGCACATGTGAATATTCCAACAGGCTTACCATGAGGGCGCCAAGAAATGTCGAGTTTGTCGTTTTGAAAGTTGTGGTATTAACTGCGAGGCAACAGCGATAGAAGGTAGAGATATGAAAAGTACTCTCGAAACCACGCCGATGACGCCGGGTAGGCAGAAACATGTCCGTGTGTTAGTGTACTTTTCTCTCTCTCCTTTTATTGCGTTTGCCGTGAATTATTCCATTAATACCATGAGGAAGCTAAGCTATCTTAGCATTATTTTTTGGTTATTGTTTCTAGGCATTTTCTGATGTGTTCTGTTTATATTACTTGTTAGAAACCTGCAATATCCCAGTTATTCGATTTATTGTGATGTTGAGACATTGTTTACTCTGAAGTAGTAAACACTTGACAATTTCATAAATACAGTTTGGAACGCGACACAGCAGATGGCGAAACATAGAAGCTAGTGTTACCAAATTTTACGCGCTAACGAGTTTAACTCGAAACAAAATACTAAAATAAACCAAGAAGGTAAACCAACAACCTACCTGCGATCCTAAACTTAAGCTGCTCGAGATATTCCTGGGGCCGCCAGCACAGTTGGAGATGGGGTGGGTATACGTGAAGGTAAGAAACTCTATTAGCGCCACCACGTCGACTATTAATAAAATAACCCAGGCTTACTCGTATGCAATGCCATAAGCCAACGCGGAAGTCTTATGGCTGTGGAGCGAGGTCTTTTGCACTTAAGTACAGGTGTAAGAGGTTGAACTCACGATTGCAAGAAATAGTCAAAGTAGATTTCAGTAATAAAATTGTAAAAAAAGAATTAGTGTTTATTATAAGAGTAATAACAAACACAGTAAAGGGTTTAATTACTCAAAGTATTATAATTAAAAGAAAACAAATAAAAGAATTAAGGGTAAATACGTGTTCATAACCTTAAATTGTAAAGGTACATATCGTTTTGCTTAGAACGTTGAAAATGCGCATGTTCGGTGTCCTTTACAGTTTCGGAACTATTATCAAATTTCTCGGAAATAGCAACTCGAACTCTAAATATACTCAAAACTGTTA
>LR736867.1:1867900-1892222 GCA_902654985.2 Oryctes borbonicus | reverse complement strand
GTTGCATTAAAATTAAAACAACTTCAGGTGACAAAAGGCACGTAACACTAGTTTATACGACGTATAGGTCGTGGATGAGCTTTTCATGCTTTTAAGACTGCTAACTTTTAATAGATTTCTAGCCGGAGAAGATTTATACTTTCAATTAACTTTGCACGTCGCGATAAAATAGTTTTATTTTTAAATTCGTCCTAAGATTTGTTATATTTGTTATTCGAGAAGCTACGAGCCGGGTATCCTTTCACCGTGAAATCGATATTGCAAAAAGATAATTTCTACTAGGTCAAGAAACTCGAAACAGCAACGCTTCTTTTGACAATAGATATGAGAGTTTGAATTTAATCTGCAAGAAGCAAGACTTATGACTTACCGAGTATGTTGGGTAAATGAAAACTTTCATAACATATTTTGTGCCGTATTGGGTAGAAATTATTCCTCTTTCGTAACTCTCGGTTGAGTAGAAAACGATAGAAGTGCCTAAATGTAATATACGCAGACAAAAATTCCCCGGAGTAAAAGTGGACGGTGTTAAAGTTTTCCGTAATAATTCCCCGCAGTTTAGTGTCGCAACGGCTGGATAACAAATAACATCGTTAATAGTTATACCGTGAAAGATTTGTGAGGCAATAGTGAGCAGTCAAATGAAAATTAGCGAAAGAAAAAACCGTATAAAAGGTACACAGTTCAGCTACAATGAATAGATCAAACAAGCCCAGAGCGACAGTTAATATGGAAATGGGTAAAAATAAATAAGGGGCAACCTAATTGACAGATAACGGTAATAATATTCAACTAAAACAACTGTGGAAGTGGAACTTTAGCACCGATGCTGCGAGTTTGGTCAGTGATTGGTGTCTTTCAAAATTGTTCCGGAAGTCCAGGATTTATTAATACTACTTTTGGCACTGATGTTAAGCTACCGATAGACAGAAATGTATCGGGAGTTAATAGAGTTTCTAATATGGCTATTAAATCGGTGTTAAATGACCAATGGGGGCCTCTTACGTATTTGTTTAATTGGTTGTTTGTGAACGAAAAACTTCTCCTCCTGTACATAGAGAAGGCAGCCTGTTAAATCAACTAAAACTTTTTTATTGAGATATTTTGGTTGGATAAATAACAATATTAGTCAGTCTAATTTCAATTCGGTTACGGTAACATAAATTTAATTTTGACTTTTTTTGTTAACGCAATTGTATTTTTTTGTTGAAAAACTGCTGGTGTTACCACATATATGTTTCCATTGACATCTTTTTGTTGTTGTTTTATCAGAGTGCATGCATTAAATCAATAAAAGTACTACAACCGCTGTATACAAACGAGACAAAAATTTCGTGGAACTAACAATCGTCCTTCTCTCAGTGTGTGTCAATTCACAAAAAGAACGATAAATTCTCAATCGCAAATTATAAACTGATATCTACACTCTGAACGGAAATGGTTGCACTTGTCTTAAAGTAAGTTAATAAATGGGTTTCAATTTGATAAGCGTAGTTCATTGATGTAATGAACTTATTAGTTATATATTAATTTGTTTGTTGCTTTAACAAAAGTCAACAAACACAATTTATTGAATTTTTTCAGTGTAGTCGATGAAGTCTTAAAAGATCTCCGAAGCGTGTAATGGAAACTGGTGAAAGGTTTAAGGTTTTTACGAAAAGTTAACGTGGTTTCCGGGCCAATCATTCAACTGCTACCACTAACTACAACTTTGTTGACAGAATATACCATTTCTTTATGATGATGTTGTTGGAGTATTCTACATCTGATTTCTGCGTTCGACACTGCTAGATGGCAATTTTTAATAGAAAAGCTATATACCACCGGCATTCGTGTTACTTTGTTGGGGTGCATCAAAGTAGACATGGGTGCCAGATCGATGTGTGTGATGGACTTACTTTTAGCACTTTCGACCTTTCTTTGGAGGTGCCTCAAGGATCGACGCTCGGTCCTCTGCCTTTTAATCTTTTTGTGAATGATTTGCCAAACTACTTGTTGTCTGAGGATTTTGTATTATGTTTGCCGATGATACGTCAATCTTGGTGAAGGCTATGGTAGCTTTGATTAACTTGTTTGGTGAGCGGTGCCGTAATAATTGCTTAATATTAATTATATTAATATTAATAATGCTTGAATAAAGTGGCGCGTGACAATTTCCTCAAGCACAGATCTTTGACTTTTCTGCCCTGTCTTGCCGGAAACTACTGTTTATTGCTAGAAGTGTTAGGATTCGCGGTATATTGATGAATATTTGATATGGAATAACTAAGCGGATACAAATGTGGTCCACCTATGTGTCTATTATGTCCGTCTGAAATTGAAATCACGTATATTATTGACAGAACACATCAGAAAATGCCTAGAAACAATAACCAAAAAATAATGCTAACATAGCTTAGCTTCCTCATGGTATTGATGGAATAATTTACGACAAACGCAATAAAAGGAGAGAGAGAAAAATACACTAACACACCGACATGTTTCTGCCTACCCGGCGTTATCAGCGTGGTTTCGAGAGTACTTTTCATATCTCTACCTTCTATCGCTGTTGCCTCACAGTTAATACCACAACTTTCAAAACGACAAACTCGACATTTCTTGGCGCCCTTTAGTGGCAAAGAAACACATGCCTGCCGTTCAGGAAGCGGCGACATAAAGCGGGTACTGTTCCCCAAACCATCCCTCGAGCAGTTCTCTGACTGCTAAACACGAGATGGCGGCGCTGGGAAACCGCACATGTGAATATTCCGACAGGATTACCATGATGTATGGCATTAACTGTGAGGCAACAGCGATAGAAGGTAGAGATAAAAAATTACTCTCGAAACCACGCTGATGACGCCGGGTAGGCAGAAACATGTCCGCGTGTTAGTGTATTTCTCTCTCTTTCTCCTTTTATTGCGTTTGCCGTGAATTATTCCATCAATACCATGAGGAAGCTATCTTAGCATTATTTTTTGGTTACGTATATTATTGTTTAGTTTATTCGGCACTATTTCATAAATCTAGTCCTGTTTTTGTTCTGCAAAACATATTTTTACGTCTTGTTTTTAATTTGAAACCCAGGAATTCGTATAAACCCATATTTGTTAACCACTAGTTTGTAACTTTGCCCTTCATTTACATTTACAAGGGTGTTGATTCAGTGGCTTGGGGTGAGTAGAGTTCGGCGACGTATCTTATCATACAAGAAAAATTATGACATAGTGAAAGAGTTTTTAGACGATAGAATTATTTAATTTATATGTTTGTTATGTTTTTGCTCACTCGTTGACTAACTGGATCTGTTGTATACATTTTTCACGTTAATCGTATTAGATTAAGTATGTATTTTGCACTTCTATTGACGTTTCATATTCATCATGTAGGGCAGAAGTAAATATTGTTATTTAGGTATTTTGAACTTTGAAGATAATATGCTGTTCCTTCTGCAATATAACATATATTTTTGCGCTTTTTAATAATAAAAAGATAATATGAATTATATTAAGAGCTCTTACATTTCTTATAGCTACGATTAACTGAAATTTAAGCTCTACCACTTAAACATATGTAGCGCAACGTGCTAGTGGTATTTTATTATCACAGCAAACACTATTTTTAATAAAATCAAATAATATTTCTAAAGTCATTCCATGCGGAATTTTAAACGTCCCATTTCATCATTCCGAAATACGAAATTGAAAATATGTTTCTAGCATATAGTTTTTATGTTCTTACGGGATAATCCAGAGTGCCACTGCCTGCTTGTAGATTCGCATGGTTGGCAACACATGTGCTCGCTGTAAAGAGAGTATTTTCAGTGTACAAGCTGAGTTTGATGGGGAATGTTCCCTTTTTATTGCTCTACTAAGAATGAAATGATTTTGTTTCGTTTCAAAACGTTTTAAGCTGGTGCGCCGTTGAATTTAAGTGTTTCTGCAAAATG
Source organism: Oryctes borbonicus (assembly GCA_902654985.2). Taxonomy (NCBI): domain Eukaryota; kingdom Metazoa; phylum Arthropoda; class Insecta; order Coleoptera; family Scarabaeidae; genus Oryctes; species Oryctes borbonicus. Next base: position 1,888,294 of record LR736867.1, on the reverse strand, counting down.
TAAAAATTAACTGGAACGAGTTAAATGCATGCACGCGGAGGAGCCGTTTTTTTTATTTGCTTAATGCGGAATTGTGGGATTACGATATGCTATTCCGTTGCAATGATAAAATAAAAAAACTTCGTGTGGATAAATACGAATAAATATCAGAAATTTAATGTTGACATCAAATTAATAACGAACTTACGCTTTCAATTATGTTTTTTTATATGCGACTACAATTTGTTTACCTTACAGATTTCGCAATTGCGTTAAATCCTGTTATTTAAATTCTGGCACCTTTTTAAACAAATTTATTTTAAAAATGTCTCAAATAAAATCAAATTAGAGGTAGTCCAAAAAGTCGAACTAATTTCAAGAAATCGACGAAATAGTTTGTCAAAAACAAATACTCGGATTTTCTATTTTTAATTTAGTACAATTTTGAAATAATAACGTAGGCTTCCACGGCCCAAGTCAGTTAAAACCAAAAGTGTTTCGGGTTCGGACCGTGACCGTGTCGAAACCCTGACGTTTAGCCCACAATCGCGCAGTTGACTTTAGCCTCTGGCATGGTTCACATGCTGAGTCACCGTGATCAGCTGTTTCCCGTTCAGTTAGTTTCACCTTTGGCGTGACTTACATGTTGAGTTACCGTGGTAACTGTGGCTTACCACCTTTCCCTCTCTTGAAGAAACGCCATATGATTACGGGCGAATATAATTTTCTTCACACATTCACATTTTCATCTTCACTATCTGATGTGGTGGTTCTTCGTCTAGAAGATTAGATTTGCTGACTCATCCACGCAGAACTTCACAAATCGCAAATGTGAAATTTGGACAGTACATTACTTTTGTGTGTAGACGTACAATAATTTTTGGAAATTTTGTTCTTGGGGGTGTAAAACTTGGGAAGTTCGTTTGCAAGTCTCGTAATTTTTTAACTTATGATGAAATTTGGTATTAAGGTTTCTGGTAAGAAATACTATCGAATTTTGGAACCTGTCTACCCCCAATTTACCCTCTCACGGATTGGTTTTCCAAAAATGATAAAATATGCTTTTTCTAATAGGGGGCCTGAATACAACTTTTCGTGTTATTGATTTTAAATATTTCAAATATTTTAGAATTCCAATACAAAACAATAAAGCAATACTTTTTTTTGTAATTTCCAACCAAAAGCCTAAATAATTTCTATGTTTCTAACAAAAGTTGACGGTACTCTCACAATACTTTTCATACCCTATTATAGCCTTTTAGAGGATGAATTTTCAAAAAACACGAAGGTAATCTACATTCTTTAAATGTTTATGAACTTCAATTAAAGGTCCATCCTGAGCCTCTAGTGAAATTTTTATGAAGTACTTTGTAATCCATACATATGCTGTATCAAGAAATTCTTTGTTAGTGAATTACAAATCGTCTGTTTCTCAAAAATTAGCATAAAATTGTTCGCTTTTTCTAATCTTCGCTGTTGTACTTATTAAAACTATTCGGTTTAAAGGCAGGTACAATGAAATGATTTCATACTTATTTTTTTAACAAATTTAAAATAGTGTAGTTTTGAAACCAGCAATGTCTAAACGGCAGAGATAAAACTTCTTGCTTTTTATGATATAATTTTAATAAACAACACAAGTATCGGCACCCTCCGCACCACACAAGTTATTTTATTATATAGTCATATAATAAATAGTCCGGGACGGCCGTTTCGAGGACACGAATGGTCCTCATCATCAACCGGTGACCGAATTCGGTCCTCGAAACAGCCGTCCCGGACTATTTATTATATTACTATATAATAAATTAAACTTGTGTGGTGCGGAGGGTGCCGATAGTTATGTGTTGTTTACCATACTGCGCCACAGTCCTTGCTATCATTATTTATAATTTTAATAATTCACGTAATCTGCCTGACGATCAAATAATTTTTTTATACCATAATTATTGGGGAGAAATAGTTATTCTTAAACCTAGCAGGAACAACGTCTGCCATTTACTTCTTTTTAACATCTTCGTCGAACTCTCATTTGATATTTCAACAATATATTAAAGAAAGAAGCTGCACATGCCGTTTATTTTACTCAGTTCTTTAACTTCTGCTAGACGATGGAATCATTTAAAAATCACTGCCACCAGTTCCTTAGCTGTAATATCAGTATTCGTATCCACATATCAATATTCACGTCGACATGGTTATTGCGATAGACAGTCATTGTAGAGGAGGCGTCGGATTGTTATCCCTGTCGATGGAAGCAAACAGATCGGTAAAACTTTTAATAAGGTCAATACACAAAATTGTGTGCGAATGGAAATTTTTCAAGACGGTTTCTTTCTTGTTATGAGGTCTGATTGTGGGCATGGTTTAGAATCACGTTGAAGTCAACATGTTTTATAAGTAGAGAAGATGTTGAGTGTAGTTTGTCATTAGGCGGAGGGCTCGTGTGTCAGTAGAATGAATTAATTAATTTAGTATTTTAAGGTTTTATAACATTTAATTTTGTATCAAAGTACACAGATATTTCATTACTGTTCTATTTTAGAAATTTTCTTCTTGGTCTATTTTTCTAAGTTTAATACATTTGATAATACGTATATCTTCATTTAATATTTTTCGGTCAAGCATTTATTCATTTTATTCTAGTAGTTTTTAGTTAATTATTTTCCACTGATGCCAAGACTGTCAAGCGTTGTCTCCGAATATGTCAACATATTCAGGGCTGTTAACAAAGAGGTACTTTGTCGTCCACCATTTGTTCTCTGAAATTAGGATTCAGGAGTAAATATGTTCTTGAACGCCATCTAAAACGTACGGCGCATGTTCAAATCCAAAGAGGAATTTCTCATGAATTGTGCGGATCTTTTCTTGGCGCCAATATCTTGTTAAATAGTTTACGGGAGCCACTTTTCCGCGGTTTCTTAAAGATATATGCTGGACAAGCTAATCCTTATCTCAACGTTAGGAGAAAATTATCTTTGTATAATCACAAATGAGTTAGCGGACGTTAATGGAAGGTGTGTCGCTAATGTAATAGTTGGCACGCATAAAAATTAGATTGCCTGTTACTGCAAATGAGATGAGCGACATTATGACATGATGATTGTTTTAAGAGTTCTATTATTTTTTTCGCATCCTTGCGGTCTTCACAAATCGTGATTCCGAGGGTCTCTGGTCGCAATCGTAGAAGTGTTTGCAAATATTTCGACAAATTATGTGATTACAGTATCTTTAATTAGTTTCTATTATCCGTATATTTATATAATAATTGGTCGGTTGACTGCCACCTTCGACAAATGCTGTTTATGAAGACTATTTTGAAAGATTAATGCCTAGTAATTGCACTGGTAAGATTTTCTCCAATAATTACGTTTGCCTAAATAGATAGTCATGTGGACGTTTACGACGTAATAAATTCGACAAAATATAAATTACATTTGACGTCAACCATTTCCGCAATATAAACAGAATATAACGCTTCCCGAAAAAACAAACCAGAATAAAACTAACTTCCCGACGCAAGAAACATGCAACGTATCTTCCACGTTGTATTTCATTTCTCCTCCGGGGGCTATAAATTAATAGCTAATGTTCTATACACTGGGCGGTGTGATAACGCAAATGTGTTTGTTTTCCAATCGATAATCGTACGACTATGATGCTGGCGGCTAACTTTTTTCCGTTTGGTTTTTTTTTTTTCGCCAAAGTTATCATCGCCCTTTTTTTTTCAATTTTATACTACAACGGCTTTGCCCTTTAAAAGTGAATAATATTGCAGGGGATTTGCGTCTCTAATTTAGACCACGTGAATGTAATTAATGCAAATGTTAATAAGAAATTCCACAATACTATTAAAGAATTAAACGAAGTGATGGAGTGCTCTTGGTGAAGCATTCAATCAAAGCCACCTGGTAATATTTTGACAATATTTTATTAAAATGGTTTAATAATCGACATGGTTTGAATTGAAAGAAAACAATTTGAGTTTTGTAACGTAGTCATAGTCCTCTCGAAACTCGAAGCTCAACGCATCTGCTCCAACGTTTCCCCAGCTTCGCAGAAATGAGTTTCTTCAATTCTTTCAAATTGTTGGTTTACTTCCTGTATGACTCAAATTTTCGTTCTGTTAAGAAAGTTTCTAGTTTCGGGAATAGATGGTAGCTCGAGGTTGCTAGATCTGGCGTTCAAATCGTAGCTCGGCCAATTATTGCTGAGCTACAGAGCTTGAATGCATGACGAGGTTGTCATGGTGAAACAACGGCCACTCCCAGTCGTTTCTTTGTCTCTGTGTCGCCTTCAGTCGATCTAAAAGTGATGCATAGTATTCTCCGATAATGGTTTTTCCCTTTTCGAGGGAATAGTCAATTAGGAGATTTAGACATCATAATATCAGAAGCTTACTTTTGCAAAAGAACAAAACCGTTCAGTGGCATTTCAAACGTTATCTGTGACCACCTAAAAAAAACATGTTTACGGATTAACTAAACAGTTGTGTCGCCCGAACGCACCGATTGTCTTGACTGCTGTTTAGTTTCCGGTATCTAGCGGTTTACTCAAGTGTTGGATTGTCACAAAACAACGCAAAAACTCTCCTGCATTCTTCTGAAATTATCTGCAGATATTCGCATGTGAATTTTTTTTGTGACACCCATCTTGCGGAAAGCTTTTGCATGTGCAATTCCTTATCCGCTCAATTTAAATGCCTATGTCTTTATATAACCCATGCACTTTCACTCGTCTGTTGGCTAAAATAAAATCATGGACTTTATCGATGATATCGGGTATCGCAGGTGATTTCAGACGTCCAGGATGTGGCGAATCTTCAATGCTCGTTTTGCCACGCTTAAATTAATTTAATTGAACACTCATATGAATCACACTCAGTGTAGGAAAAATCCTCTCATGAATTTCTTTTCCAGGAAAAGCAATTATTAACTTATAGGAATGAAACTTTGTGGCTACCCACATATATAGATCACCACAGAAGTCACATATCAAATCACCCTCGTCTGTTACCTTTACATATGCGAGTTCTTCTAAGTGTTTAATTTTCGAAAGACAATCTTAAGACTTTACTTTATTTTTTTATTGTATCTGCACGACCCAGTGAAATATTCAAATTTCCATAAGATGCACGAGGACATCAGTTAACCAGGAAAAGCGAGATTTTGAGTGGACGTGCAAAATTATGGCAATTTAGTTTTTACCATCAGACTACGGTTCCGATTTATAAATTCCCCAATATACGTTCGCATCGATTTTGTTTACCGTGAGGCGTATTGTTTGAATGAAAAGAGGGCTCGGTAAAATGTTGGATGAAAATGAAATACGTTCCAGAACATTCGCTTTTATAACCTTGCATTGTGAATATAACTTTGCGAAATGTGCATGATTAAATGAATATATGGGAGTTTTTGTCAAATATCAGATTCAAAATCGTAGTATTCTTGTTTCACCATAGCATTTATCAAAGAAATTGGGCGTCCTACGCATTCGCAGTATTGTTTAATTAATAAAAGAAGCTCATCGAAAAGATCAGTGCGCACAACAACGTCATTTATGCAATTGCGGTTATGTTAATATCTACTCTATCATTTCACAGAAATATATATACGTCCAGCTGAAAATTTGCATGTACATTATTTTGATGCAAATCTCCTTTAATTTGGTTTTAGAAAACATTTTTTTTGTCTTGTTATTGAATTCAAAAGCAAAAATACTAGCATGGAAAAGATCTATGCACAGAGAGAAGAGAGGGAGACCCAGGAAAAGATGAAGAAAAATGGTAGAAACTGACCGAGAAAGAAGAAGAATATACGAAAGTGGAAGGTTAAAACAAAGTATAGGAAAATGTGGGAAAATCACTAAGCTTTGGACCTAATTAGTTTCTAAAAAGCTACAGCTATGGCGACAATTTCGTTGGCCATCTTGTAAATATTAGTTGATATGAAGTTGTTTCCATGTATTAGCAAGATTTCTACGAAATACTCAATTGAATAATGGTCGCTTAGGATGTACTTGAAACCGATAAAATCGCCTGGCAAATTTGAACTTTGCAGGAACACCTCCATTGTGACTTTTTTACGCTTTTATAAAAGCACATGATGCGTTGTACGAATTTTTAGGCTTGCAGAAATACTTTAGTCAAAACGTACCGACCGCTAGCTCTCCAACCATTAGCCCGATTGTTACCCTTCAATAAGAGGTTGTCTTGCCGAGGGAATTGTTGTATCTTTCATTTTGTTTGGCGTAGCCTGCATAAATCCAGGTCTGACCTCAGTAATATATTCTACCACCCATTGCATGAAATTTCCGGATGTTCGTTAAGTAGCTACGTCTCCATAAAACATTGTCTTGTTTTTCTATCAATATATTGTTTGGATTGCGTTTCTTCAAATTAAAGCCTAATTTCTTCACAATATTCCACAGCGTTGTCCGTTTTAGTTCTGGTAAGGTATCATCTGCATCAATGGTTTAAAAAAGTGCGATAAAATAATTTGGTTACAAAATCAATATTACATTTACATTTAATATTTTAGTGCATGTTGGCAATTCATTCCTTAATAACAACGAATGCATTGTCCGTCTATAAAGTATCCGGAATTTATTATTTTTCTTAATTTTAATATATTTCTTTTTTGTTACATCCTAAGACAAAAAGTAATGTATCAAGTAGGTTGTGCCGACTCTAGGTCATGGCAAAAATCATATAACAACACCAGCTGAAAAATATTGTAGATTATCAACAGGCTTAATATATGTGAAATAATGTCGCAAGTAGAAAGAAGAAAGTTGGTGGAATATTTGTATAGAAAAGGTGTTCAAAACGTTAAAAAAATAGTGCAATTGACTGAACTCGGAAAAAGTGCAGTATATGAGACTATAAAGAGGACAAAAAATAGGAGAGATATGAGCCATGGACCAGTTTCTGGAAGGCCGCGTAAGATTAGCGGAAACAATCTAAACGCTTTAGTGACTTTAGGATGACAAAACCCGTGCCTAGGCTTTCGAAAACTGGCTAACAGATTTGAAAATCAACGTCAAATAAGAGTGTGTCGAGAAACCGTCTGTATTTCACGGAGAAGACAAGGTTACTTATCAAAGAAACCAAAAAAAATGCCTACAATGATACCTCTACAAAGGCAACGAAGAATAGATTTTTGCCAACGATTTCGAGACGAAAATTTTAGTGATTTTTATATCTGACGAAAGTTGTTTTCAGCTCGGTGCAAAAGATTTAAAAATCCTATCAAGAGAAAATGTTACCGTTCAAATTTCCAAATTTCACACAAAAATAATGGTTTGGAGAGCAATGTCTCAGCGTGGTGCTACACCTCTCTGTATAATTGATGGCATCGTTAATAGTGCAAAGTATTGTGAAATTCTTAATGGCTTTCTTCTTGAAACGGCTCGTGCTTTATATCCCGAAGGGTGGCGTTCTCAACGGGATAATGCAAGATGCCACACTTCTGAATACACTAAAGTTTGGATGCTAGAACAAAACTTGGCAACAACTCCATGGCCAGCAGCTTCCCCAGATTTTAGTCCCATCGAAAACATATGGGGACTAATGGAAATTGAAGTACAGCACCACGAAATAAAGAAGATTTGATTCGGTCAGTTTTACAAGCCTGAACAAGCCATCATCACCGAAAAGTATAGCGTTGACCTCGTTTCGGGATTACCTGAACGTTTAGTTAAGTGTTTACAGTTAAATGGAGATTGTATTAGTAAATGAGATGAATTATTTGTTATGATAGTAGAAATGTCTTTCGGGTGATGTCGTGTAGTTAATATTCAGTATTTAGAAATCTTCTGAAGAAGCTGACAGGATGGTCAGCGAAACGTCAAGTAAAATATTAACTACACGACATCACCCGAAAGACATTTCTACTATGGATTACGGTCGTGAAAGCCTACACTCAACTATCTGTTGTGATTTTATTATTCAAGTAATAAAAATATATACCGTAAAATTATAGCTGTGCTTTTTGTTTTTTGGATACTTTGTAGACGGACTATATATGTCTGTGAACTGCAGATTTTTGAGCATTATCCAAAGCTTCGCAAGTTGTTGTTCGTTTACCTTTTTAATGGAGGTGAAGCAACAGTTCCTGTAGACTCCATTTCTGTTACAATGCTCCACATGGTTGTTTCACCAAGCCTGCTTGGAGGTGACCTTGATAGTTGTTGATTTAGAATTATCCTGTTTACACCGTATATATAAATTATCAGCCATTAGCCTTTGCCTACAGCTGAGGCGTTCTCTTTGAAGATTTTTCCATGGAACTGTGAGATGGTCGCCACTTTGCCCAACGGCCCTTTCTTCAGCATTGCCTGGGGAAGAGGGAACGGTGGGGTTACTTGTAATTTAACGTATTGTTATGATTATATTGCAGTGTCTATGGTTTTTTTTTAACATTTTATAGTTACGTTAGAGGTGAGTTTGGTTTTAATAATTCGGCAGAGATGTATTCACATATATATCAGATAAATATTTCCAAAGAAAAATATTTATTTGTGAGTAACAACTGTTGCTTTATTAAAACTTCCACATAAGTAAGAGGAGAGGAACGTTAAAAATAATTGAGTTATTATTTTGGGAGATAACATGCAACGTTGTAAAATAACTTTTTCGCATTACTATTGGTTTTCTAAAAAGAATAACGATATAATTCTATTTATAACTATTTCACTTTAGTTGCTGTGATATCTTGTTCTAATGTCACAATACGTATCAGTTTGTCGAACTTCTTTCATGATAACTACAAACATGTGTATTGATAACGTATGTACGTATAAGTAGGTATGTCGGTGTGTTATGTAGGTGTACATCTACTTTCCAGCCAATGAGTTAATTAACTCCTTTAGGCGTCGACATGGCTTCTACAACAGTCGCTAATACACAAACTTTCAGGGCGTCACTGTTGTAAATGCGAAATACATAATTGCAAGCGCAAGACTACCATATCAGGATCACTAAATCGATAACTAATTAAAGCGTTGATATTGCATACGGGTTGTGTAATGTCCCATGCTGCCGGAGCGCAATTTGCGTACATTAATGATCGCACGATCTGGTAGTGAAGAGAAAAAAAAACACATACTGATCGTTATTTGTAACACCAAAATAGAAATCGATTTGCGGCAGCAGATACACGTACACTATTCATATGTAGCGTTTTAAATTTAATTTACGCTGTTGCTTTAGCGCGTTTGTTGCGGTCTCCTTTTAATATTTAATCTACGTCTACGTTGTACAGAGTTATCAGCAGAAACATCAGGTTGGGGCGTATCTTTATAGGCTTAGAAATGTTCCAAAATTTAGAGATTACAGCATCAAACTATATAATTTACAACATCGCTGTCATTAGCGCTACGCACGGTGAATTCAGTATCTCCGCTCGTACAACGTAAAAATTCTTTTGGCGGCGATGACTTCGCTTTCAGTAGCTTCAACTCTTTTTATCTTATATTATGTATTACATATATTAAGTCCGATCGACGGCGGCAGTGGTGGAAATTCTGATTGAGTTTCGTTATAGTACTTTTCCAAGAACATAACTAGCTTTGTTTAAACAATCGCTGTTGTGAGTAAATAAAGTACTGAGGAGATGCTGCTTAATTTCCGACTTTGAGTCTAATATTCATTCAGGAAATACGTGTTTGGCTGTTCCATTTTCTAAGTGTCCATCGTTTGAATTCTACTATTGATTCGAAGTGATAGTCAACTGTGGTAGTTTGAATAAGGTGGGTCACAGTACAGAATGTGTGTGCTTATGTGTGTTGGAATGTTCGTTAAATTTCATTTATTTTTATCTATTTTAAATTAAATTGCCGAAAGAGTGTTCTAAAAACACTCCCGAACTCCATAAACCTTAAATTTGATTAACTCATTTCGAAAAATCATCTACTATTTAATTTTTCGTATAGAACACTTCAATATTTAGATAAAAGTTAGACTAATTTGGAACAATTGTCTTGAAAAAACTATACACAAAATTATCTCCACAATCGTAGTAGCTTATTCGGAGGTCTAGGAAAGTTCAGCGGAAACTAAATCACAGAAATGTAAGTAACTCATCCAATAAAAACGTATCAAAGCACAATTCACTGAAGTGTGTTATAAAGTGCGAAATACTCATTCAATAATACAATGCGACTTCGTTAATTCGCTCTTTCGGATTAAGTTGTCTCTACATCTATAAATCTACGTACTGAAATATTTAAGCATCTACAAAGATACAGAGTTAGATTTGATACAATTTTAACACCATTTAGTTCTTCCCTCGCGTCCACCATTTGCATAAGTACTGAGAATCGACGGAGTTAAAATTTTACGGTGTTGCTTCAACACTGGATCTGTCGGCGATTGGCTGGATGTCGCGGTTAGTTTCAGTCGAGAATCGGCCGTTACAGATGACGACTTTCCATATGTTTATGAGGGGATAACCTGTATGCCTATTGACATTCTTAGGACGTTTAAGGCTCTCTCTGGATTCTCTAATTTTTTGATTGTAAGAGCGGGAAGAATTTCAATGTAATAAAGTGGCACTGAATAATATCTGGTGGCCAGTTGTCTAGATGATGTTCAACGATAGCCGAATTCGAAGGGAGGCGTGTTCAAGTGTAACATTCGTGCTCTATCAGACGAGTTTTGATTTTATGCAAACTGTTTTTAAATTAAAAAATAATAAAATATTAAATCTAGCAAAAAGAATTATTCCATCCAAAGGTCTGGTTTTTCAGTAGGAGTAAATGTTTTTTTAAATGGAAGAAAATAAACTTTCGTTTAAAGGAATTATGCGTTTTGTTTGAAATCTATAGGTTTTTTGAATTAACTGTATATTCTTTTAAAGAAAACGATTGCACTTTGAGTTAAGGGAATAATGAAAAAGGAAAATTTCACTAGAAGTGCATGTTCTTTCCAGAATAAAAAATATTGTTTAGAAACAAAGAAATATCCTTAAAAAAAATAATTTCTTTGGTTCAAAGAATCCTTTCTATCAGTGTAGGCACCATAATCTATCTCTCAAAAAATATTTCTGGATACACAGTGTAAGTAGCGTACCAAGGACCTACTTTGTTGTTAATTAAAAATAACACCCTGTATTTTATTACATTTTTATCTTCTTGATGTAGAAATAAATCAGCTTAATATTTCTTGAGAAAAATCCGCATTGCAAATACATTTTGGCGTAAATTTGTACAAGATTATATTGCATACCTGGCCCTATCTAGATGTGGTATTAGAACGACTTTCATATATACAGGATGTTCAATATTAGTACCATTTGTGAAATTCAAATACCAGAAAGGTAAATTTTAAATAGGAGCATGCATTCGCCGTATAGACAATTTACATCTCTGCGATCAATAAAAACACTCCCAGTATTGCGGTCTGCCTTTTACTTGAAAACGGAAACTAATTACAATTCCATCTTGGTGAATACACCCGCCTTTTTCAATTGAGAGAAAACTTCTAGAAGATACATGAAAATATATGTACTTTCTGTGGTTTTAATTATAATCTATACTAACAAATTAAAAACATTTGACAACGCACAATGTGCAAAAAAGATAATAATAATGTTTACACTGCATGTGATGTACTGAACTATTTACTATTTAGAATGAATTTAAAGTTTAATTTATTATTCAGGTACGCTCCTTTACATTTTTTTTTATAAACAATAGTCAATTTACGGAATCTTCCTTTTTCAATACATTCTTTTACAAAATGCCTATAATATGAAATTGGCATGTTACATGTAAAATTCATGCTCTACATCTTGTAGCAGAGGCAATTCGTAGATGTTATCCAAAGGTGTATGTGGTAATTGCGAGTACAAAAGCATTGTTTCTGAAATCCCCAAAACGTATTCGAGAATTCCACAGACCGTGTTCTCATACCTCCGAATCGCCACAACCGATCCTTACACGTTGGGGAACATGGTTACAAGCGGCATTTTACTGTCATAAATATTTTGAGAGTATAAAGAAGGTGGTTCTATTATTCAATCCGAAATAATGTGCAGCTATCAAAGTAAGTCAGAAAAAAATTGAAGATAATCGGGTTAAAAGTGATTTACAAACTATACATAGGAGTAGTGCTAGCAATAGAAAAATTACAAAATTCTTCACTGTCGCTAGAGAAATCACTGTAAATTGTGAAAGATGTACACGCACAGCTTTGTTCGGTAGAAGACGCAAAAAATGAGTGTGTTCTAATTAAGTTTGAAAGTGTTTTAGACAAAGATTCAGATTTTGCCACACTTAGACAAATTTGTGAAGGTTCGTCTACAGATGCGTTAAGTTGTTTCAAAGATTTTTTTAATTATGCAAATATAACATCACTAGATGTAGAACGATCGTTTTCTTTATACAAGAACATATTTTCCTCACGGCGGACGCGTTGTGCAGAAATAACTTTGGAAACGCACCTTATGTTAAAAATATTTAATCTCGCTTCTCCAGTTTTTCAAGTCACGGAAGGCGCTTAAGACGGTAAGTTTTTTTTTAATCATCGAATTACATACACCCTGATTTTATTTTTTCTACGTATGACTAGAGATGGCAATTTCCCGTGTTCATTCAGTAACATAGAGGTAATTTATCGAGATCGGTTCAAAATCTACAAAAACCATCTTGAAAACTTTTTTGTATCTAGCACCGGAACGGCACCGTTCGCGATAATATACCTCTGCATATTGACTCCCTTCGTATGCAAGAGTCCATTCGTTAGCTACGCCGATGGTGCACATCCGAATTTACCCACCTTAATAATAAGTCAAAGTTTACAAAAAATTTACAGAAATTGGTTAAATAAATACATAGGAATTCTTCATATCAGTGAAAAATTATTTAGAATGGTTAAATATTTTTAAAAATAGCTGCAAGGCCAGTCTGAATGTTTCTAAAAAGACAGAAGTATATTTTGGATATATTTTATATTTCTATTCTGCCATGAACTGTTTGTTTTTGTTTTTGACTGTGGATCATTCCTAGGGTACATCGGACTTAATAACTTTGGATTTTCGAACTTGAATTGGTGACTAGCATCTGGTACATGTTTTGGAAGCGGCGTAATATTATTGGAATACGTATATCCTTTGAATCTCCCTATTAAATGCTCTTTTGTTTCACATACGCCATCTTGTTTGCATAGTATTTTATGTAATACATTACCAGCGGCGGTGGGTGATGTAAACGGGGCGGACGGTTCGACTTCCTCGTATATTTCCCTTGTATGGTGCATTGTACATAATATTCACGAAGGAATCGAATCCTTGTCCGCTCCATCACTCACCGCCGCTGTACAATGCATTGTCTTTTCAGTGGTATCGCTGATGTTAACTTTGTGAATAAATTAGACAACAATTAGAATATTATGTGGCAATAATGTTTTATTAGTTTTTTTCCTATAATTTATTTACATATGGAATCGAGACATATTTCTGTGTTAATTTTGGTTGATACTTTAAAATTTTTAACTATTATAATGCTTAATTACTCTTTGTTTAGTTATTTCTTTACTTTAGCTAGTTTCCGATACGGTGGACACAGAAGAAATATATGGCGCCGTTAAAGAAAATCGGATTTCAGGTACTTACTTGTAGCAAAGTTTGGTATTTAATATTGAACACCTTGTATAGTTTGAAGACATTGTACTACCATGTCTAGATAGAGGTAAGTATGCAATTTGAACTCGTAATTTTTCGGATTTTTCGAAGAAAATATGTGTATCTAAGCTTCGGCAATTAAGGATGACAAAATTAGAAATTCTTAGAAGTATATGTACGAAACCCATATTATGTTCATTTATTTCTAGGCTCAATTGTACAGTTCCGGTAGCTTAGGTCGCCTGTACGTAGGTTGGGAATTAACTTCTTGCTGCAAGCACTTATCGAGATAACGTTTCGTTCTCTGGAAATCTTGTAATAATAAACGGAGTTCTCAGAAACCTAGAAGAATCAGATAGTAGATTGCGTTTCCGTTCATCTTCTCTTTTTATCTCAAAAAAACGGAATCCTAATACATATAGAAATCAACAGAAGATGTGGGTTGCTAATTAATTTCCATTTTATATATTATTATTATGTTCAAAAAAAGGAATTTCTTGAAAAATTCGTTAATAATTTTAGCCCCTAAACCATGGTTGAATGTATCCACACTCATTGCGTAAACATTGCAGGGATTATGTTAGCAATTTGGATGTTGTTGAACCTGTACGCAGTTTGTAGAGCCTAGAGAGCAGACGTGAACAGCAACTTTAATACGTTGGTCAACTTAAATTGTTGGGGAATTGCTTATTTTAGTTCGTTGGGCCACATGCACTAGGACGTTGCAATTGCACGTTGATTGAATTAGTCAATCAAAACATCCAACTTATGTATACAACCTGCCACGTATAGGTTGCAGGAGTTTCTAAATTAAGTGTCTTGACCCACTAGTAATCACATCGGACAAGGACGTTTGCCCTATTGTGAAGTTCATGTGTTCCAGAACGTAGGAAGATTAAAATTCCGAGAATGCTTTACGGCAGGACCACTAAGGTAAGTGGTCGAGATAGAACAAAGCAAAGCAAACGCGATGGCAGGAATGTAATAAACCACAGTAGAATTTATATATTTAGTCCGACGAAACAAGGTTTAAACGCTGGAAAGGTTAGCAAATACTTTACCGTATATTTTACGATGACCATCAGCGACAATGATAAATCTAAGGATTTTCCGGTATTTAATACCTTTTTCTTATAGTATGTTATAATATAGTGCAATACCGGTACTTTTGTATGGCGATCACACAAGTAGCATTTTTCATTATAATATAGTTTTGTATTGTTTATAAATCAATCGCTGTCACTTAGAAACCTCATAATTTGTGGATAATATAAATCCATCCTGTAACCGTATAAAGATGTAAACAAATTTGCAATTTTGCTTCGAACCCACGAGTATTTTGTTGTTAGTACTCAAACATGCTTACAAATATGTACGACGTCTAATGGGGTTGTTTATATACATAAGTTATGAGTCTAGGTGACATTTTATGGTTTGAGCAAAAGCAATGTATACTATATTCCACTCTTCAAAAATTTGAGGAGCTAAATCAACCACGTAAGAAGACATTAGATGTAGTTGGGTTAACGCAGTAACAGTCAATTCTAAGTTTTGAATATTGGCGCCAACTTTC
Source organism: Oryctes borbonicus (assembly GCA_902654985.2). Classification (NCBI taxonomy): domain Eukaryota; kingdom Metazoa; phylum Arthropoda; class Insecta; order Coleoptera; family Scarabaeidae; genus Oryctes; species Oryctes borbonicus. The sequence goes on along the minus strand of LR736867.1, from coordinate 1,873,120 downwards.
AATTTGACTGTGAGATGCTTCGAAAATATAAAAGAAAAGGCAAATGTGTGAGAACAAAGGCAAGTTGGCGCAGCAAGGATAATTTGCACAGATATGGGAATAGGTTATGTAAGGGATTCAAACAAGAAAGAAAACTAGAGAGAATATCTGGTAAATTGGGTGGGTGGTCTACCAATTTCAACCCCAGTTCGTGAATTTTTGCCATGGTGACCTCCGAAGTGTTAGATGGTGTGAAAGACCATCCATTCTTTTTTCAAGATAGTCGATCAACACAACTCAATGACTTTCCTAATCACTTTCCGGCCGATAGAATAGTCTCGCTTGTTGCGGTTGGTTTCAGGAGTGTGCGGCTGTATCAAACTTTCATCCGCAGTTATTAATTGACGCCAAAACTACAATTTATTCCGCTTAAAAACTGCTTTGGAAATATTAATTTGAATGCGTTTTTGGTTCTGAGTAAGTAAGGTATGTATGTAGCTGCGACTATTTTTTATTTCCAAATCCTAATGGATGGATAACGAACTTACAGCGGCTGTTGAAAGGTATTTTGCAGACAAACCAGACATTTTTTTATAATGGATTAATGTTATTGAGACGATGCATCCAGAAGAAAGGGGCCTTACATTGAAAAAATACATTTTTATTGCTGTTGTAATACTTTTCTTTTTCATGCCTGGTCCAGGAATATAAATACGGTCCCTGGTATAAGGCTGTTGAATTTCTATTTTGCATAACATAAACAGATTTAGGTTAGATTCAGGTTTATCAAATTAACAAGTTAACAATCAAAAAAATCACCAATATCTTTAAAGCCTAAAATAGCGTATTTTTCAACTTTCGCTTTTATTTCCTTCTACTTAATTTCCCCGAAGAATAATCACTTCCTACAAGGTAATTTTAAATTTCTCGCTATTCCTAAAATACATTAAAAGTAAAAATAATTGAATGAAAATTTGTCAAAAATTATTCTATAAAAAAGCAAAGAAAAATAAAGGGCTCTTTTATCTACGAAAATATTAAAAAAAAATTAATCTCAAGAAAGTTGTAGGAATTATTAAAACACAAAATAAATATTGCTCTTTGCGACAAAAGATAAGATCACACACTGCGCTGTATATTAAAAAATAGCGCAGTACAATGTGAACATCCTTGCGACCTTAAAAGTTGCGCGTGCAACTTGGCTGCTTTTGCTGGGTGCAGCAGAAAAAACAGCCACGTGTGAACAGAGGTTTTAAAAGTTACGATGGCTGCAAAAAATATTTGTTTGATTGAAACTTTTGCTACGGCTGCGATTGCGATTTTTACATTTTTTTTTTAAGTTCGTTAATGTGATTCGGATTAATGAATTCGGATAGATTTTTTTTTAGTGTGCAGTAGTCATAACTTGGGTATGTAAGTAAGGTAAGTGAGCAAGTGCGCCACCTAAGGCGCGGCTAGTTTCATGCTCAAATTTTTAGTCGATATGTTCTTTCGAGATACACACAGCCTCTATTACCTCTAATCTTAGTGAACTCCTCCGTATGTTATTGGTAGTGCTACGTCTCTGTTAATCGAGCTGGTAATAATAACGTACAATAATAACACGGCCAAAGTCAGTTTAAATTTAACGCGTTCCGGGTTTCCGGTTCCGGGGATTCTTCAGGGGAAGAAAAGGTGGTATGACCGCAGTTACCACGGTAATTCAACGTGTGAACTACGCCAGAGACGAAACTAACTGAGCCAGAAACAATGATCCTTGATCAGAATGTTATAATTGTTTGACACGAGGAGCACCAGGGGAGAGAAAATTGCATGTCAAGAAGACATTTATTTCAAGTTTTAATTACTTTAACTATATAATAATGCATATTATTTCTACAGCGTGTATAGTTTCTAACATGCTAAAAACAACCGGAATTTCACGCATATATACTTACAATTAAAACTTGAAAACAATTTTAAGCAAATGTACGCCTTCTATAATTCTTTAATATATTCTAGTTTAATTTATCGTCTTTACATTAGAGAGAACGGCATTTTCTTCGGAGTCTACGACAGTTACTTCCTTCACTGATTACAGCTCGTCCGCCGTGTGCTTGCCTTGTAATATTTTGGTACGAGGGGTTCCCGAAACTTCTAAACATGCAAAGGAGATGGTTATAATAACAATTCATAGTAAACCTTGTAGAAACAGGCATTCTCCAAGTCTCATTATACAAAAACAACAGTTGTAAAAGTCAATTTACCCTTTATAACGTGCTTGCTGAAATGATAATGTGGAGGCATACGGCGTTAAGATGACATTGTTATAAATTTATTTATCAGTATTAAAATAATTGCAGATATTAAGCGAAAGTTGTATAACGTATTAACGAAAAGTACAAAGTATAGTCATATACCTAGAATTAAAAATAAATCAGCTAAATATATTCTTTTCAAGGTGTTCAGCTTTCGTATATCTTTATGTTGGTAGCTTTGCATGCGAGGAATTTACATTCAATGCTGAAAAATATGTACTGTTTATTTATTATAATAAAGTAACTCTAATAACATTGGGCAACGATATTTTCGGAACTGATGAAATTTCAAGTTCTTTGCAAGTACTATTCATTAAGTAGATTAAATATGCAGCAGATGCCAATATCATCAGAAATCTTCGATATATACTGGTCCTGGAGCAACTTTCTTTTATTTCCGTGCTATATTGGCTGGACACTCAGAAGGAAATCGGATAAAATCAAGTTTGTTTTTTAAGTTTATTAAATTCTAACAAATCTAGCATTAGTAGTAGTTTCTGTACTAACTACTAAATTATATCTTCGTTGTGGGAATGTTTTTAATTGATTTTTATCTACGAAGATATCATGAAGAAAAAAAAAATTAGATTGTGTTAATGATGATGATAATTTTTGTTATATTTTCGGGCAATTTACATTGCTGCTCAGAAAATTTTGTCATTGTCAGAACTGGTGAACAGATCTTACTGCAAGTTATATTTTAGATTTCCAGTGGGAAATCAAAGCCATATTTGTTGCATAACATATTGCGTTAAACTGACTTGTTGGCCGAAATAAGAAAACGAACACTTGCATTTGTGATGCTGATAAAATGGAATGCACAGTGCAATCACCATAATAATTGATGCTTCTGTCAAACAAATGTTAGGGATTTTACTTCAAAAAATAGATAATAACATTAGATCACTAACCAAACCGATTAATATTTGTTGCAAATAACACAACAACTACTAAAGAGGTCATATTGATATTTATCGACTAATAAGACGGTGAAAACTATGTACGGGAAAAACAGAAGGCCATTTATCTCATAAATCAGGTTGAATTAAATTACTTAATCCGCGATCTGTATTTGTCAAAAGAACAAGCGTAGTTACTAGTTTCTCGTTTATAAGAATGGAGTTTGTTGGTTGAATGCGTCATTGACGTAAATGATTTTCAACTTGAAGTAGAGAATATGGCATTTGTTCATCGATTCGAGAAAAACCTTAAGGTGGTTTTGCTTTTTTTGGAAATTAAAACCCTTTTATGGCATTTATTGTGGGCTTAAATGGATTGTATGAGAACAAGATTTTGCATTTAATTCATTATAATGAGTGCAAGTGGCATATATGATATGTGCAGTTTGAAAGTGATAACCCCTCTTGGTCTTTAAGGGGGATTGACCGGATTTTGTTGTTTTCTCTGTCTTTGGAAGAGTCGCAGAGATAATGCATATGAATGATATTAGGCGCACAGTCACTTAATTCACATGTAATTAGAAGGCGATAGTGAAATTTCGATTGCTACTGTTGAAAGGGCCTTCCTCAAGTGAACCACGGAAATGTTAAGGGAAAAGTAACCATTAAGAAGCTTTCACATTGAAAGTGCAACAGTATATTAATATATGAAGAGCCAATATCGAAGAATATAGATATGTCACAATAATCAAATTGCAAGTAAAAGCATTTTTTTTATCTCAAATACCCGAAAAATTACTTGTTGTTTAGTTACATTTCAATTAATTTTAGAACTAAACGTAACACTTTTTAGCGGACTTCGTGGTCCTTTACACCACGAAGCTTCAATGTTTGTATTACGTCAGAGAAATACACTGGATTTCTATTTTATTGGAAGTGGTAACATCTTAAGCCTAAATTCTGTATTTATATACTACTAGATGCCATGCCACATATCTATTTGTAAGCTTAAGAGACAAAACTTCAGTCCCTTAATGATTAACTGCTTCATTTCTATGGTAAAGACCAGACCTTCGCGTACACTACTTCTATCAATGAACTCTTTCCACGTTGTTTCCTGATACATGCATATGTATGAATGCGTAGGTTTCGTGTAGTACAGTATGCGAAATGCAACCAAGCAACATCTAACGCTGTGATTTATAAGTAAATTTACTAAGGATTTATTAACTTAGAAGAGCGTAGCTTGTAGCACCCTTTCACAGGATTGTGCTCAATGAACAAATTTACTCAACGGTAAATTAAATTTGCACGTCCTGATTGCTCACACTTCAAGCCCTGAGAAATTTCCATTCCGTTAATCCACAACAGCAATTCATTAGCATGACAATTCGTAGCAATTCCATGGCCGCTGTAGGAGACAGGGGATTGTTTAATGTTAACCACTAGGATCCCAGTTACATTTTATCTATCATCCGGTCACTGCAGCACACCTATGTGCTGCCTATCACGAATAATTAAACCCAATTGAAGATAGTCACTTTAATTAATAGGAAATGTGTGTTTATTACGTATTTCTTCTTTTAAGATGCGGTAAACATACAATTTAAAACGCATCGTTCCAGAGTGTATCAATGAAAATAATTTTATATACAGTGATGTTTGAGGTGTCTTACACTTATTATTTGATTTGAATTTCAAAGACTCACAGTTCATAGATATATGCGGCATTAAAACATTGTGGCATAATTTTCATCAGCAGATGCGCTACGACTCCTTGTTGCCCCATGGCAGTTTTCCTATTATAATTAGTAATATCATTTCACTGACGAAACTGTTCAACTTGTAGCATGTGTGGATGAGAATGTCTGATATATCTGATACTCTTATTGCACGTTTCTTGGCGAACTTGCTAAACTGCTAATTCGTATATATACGACCGATATGAAGTGCTTCTACTCTCTCTTCTTTCAGATGGACATCGTATGATGAGTCGTGAACGGCGAAACGCCTCTGTGTATGGTAGATAGGCAGTGGCTTACAAG
>LR736867.1:1701139-1854000 GCA_902654985.2 Oryctes borbonicus | reverse complement strand
ACGTGTTTCCAATCATCTAACGACCAATCTAGATGAGAACGGGCCCACTGTAGCCGTTTTGCTCTGTTGCCCCGACGTAATAAGTGTTTTCGAATGGTAATGCGTCCATGAAGGTCCGCTTGTTGAAGTCGACGTTTTGCCGTACTCACCGAAACCTGTTCTTCACGGGCACGATTGACTTCGGCTGCTATTTGTGGCGCTGTTAATTTTCTATTGCGTTTGCTTAATAATACAATTCTCAAATTTTCAGCTTTTGTTGTTTTATTAGATGCTCCAGGATGAACACGATTTTCTATAGTTCCAGTTGTCCGATATCGCTTTATGATGTCATTTACTGTTGAACTTCTCATATTTATTTTTTTAGCAATTTGTCGCCCCGAATATCCTTCTTCAAACAGCGTAATAATGCGTGAACGTTTTTCTACACTGGTAGGCTTGCCACGTGCCGTTTTGAAGTAAATTTTCTTAAAACTTTCGGGCAAAAACGACAGATGCACACCAATACACGTTTAACAGTAAAATGAAGCAAATTTATATCTTTACGCCTGTGATAAATAAACAAGAATGATACTGCGGTATATTTCATAAATGTATTGTTCGTTAATAATCCCCAAACGATCCGTTTCAAAAGATCGGTACTTCCGAGAAATTCTTGGAATGATAATAAAAGGGACTTTATTGTGGTTGTCGCAATATTTTTACTTTACATAATAATTTATGGCTTTAATCCCTTAGAAAAGACTGTATGCTTAATGTTTTTCTAATTTTATGTATTAGTAATTGTATACAGTGTGATATAATAGATTTTTATTGCATGACCGAATTCATTGAACGGCAGTGTATATGTTGGGTATGTTATTTTACTTACTTACCAGTTAGCAAAAGTATTCTGTACCTTTTTCATTTTATTGTATACTTACATTATTTTGTTCTAGGTTTTTGTAAAGTATTTTAATTCTGTATGTTGGTACCTTTTAATAACAATCGAACTAAATGGTAATCATAAATCCCTGTCTTTGTTTTCGCTTTTTATTTACTTACAGTAAGAGTGTTGTGTTTGTGTTTGTTTTGAAATTGTTCTTGAAATCCTGTTTTTCTCATTTTTTACGTTAATACTCCAGATCCTTTTCTTTCAAATCCCCTCTAGTTTCCTTTAGCTTCTCGAGTTAATTTTCTTGTTTATTTTCTTATTCGTATTTCTTAACAGTTTTAAAAGAATACGTTGTTTAAATAGCTGTCTATTGCCATTTCTTTCTGATGTTATGGATTGACTTGTGTGAGCTTTAAGTGTTTTTACAAAAAACATATTAAAGATATAAATTCTTGAAAATAATTGGAGTCCTTGGTTATCTCTCACAGAGTAACGTTAATGAAATAGCTTTTTAAATATAGAATCATACAAATACAAATTACCACAATGCCAAAAAATTTATTCGAATTCTGCAAATGTTCAATGAAATTTTGATACTATAAATATTAAAAATTAACGAATTAAATTACAAGAGTACACACTTCACCTTAGTAAGCCACTACAATATAACAAAACACATCAGAAAATGCGTAGAAACAGTAACCAAAACCTACCCTGTGTCGCTAGGAGAAAGCTATTTTAGCATTATTCTTATTGGTTATTGTTTCTAGGCATTTTCTGATGTGTCCTGTTATATACATCATGGTAAGCAAGGCTGTCAGAATATTCACATGTACGGTTTCCCAAAGCGCTACTTGCTCCGGCATCTTGTGGTTAAGCAGTCCGAGAGCTGCTCGAGGGATGGTTTGGGAAACAATGTTGCTGCATTCTAAACAGCAGGTATGCGTTTCTTGGCACTAAAGGGCGCCAAGAAATGTCTAGTTTGTCGTTTTGAAATATTATGGCATTAACTGTGAGGCAACAGCGACACAGGGTAGAGTTAAAAAATACCCGTGGAACCGTGTTTCTTTTATTTTTATTTTTTTCTCTCCTTGTGTTGCGTTTGCTGTGAATAATTCAATCAACACCATGAGGAAGCTTACTTTTTTTTGTTACTACAATATTTTTATTTCATATCGTTGTGGCTATTAGAGTCGTGTTAATTGTCTTGATTTCACAATTTCTGAAGCTTATTTCATTGTATCAACTTACTTAATGTTCTGGGAAAAGCCTTGATTGAATTAAAATAAAATTCTTCGTACAGCAGCGACGCAACATGCAGCAGCCCAGAAGAAGCTCCATAAAATTAAGAGCGACGTCGGCATTCTCATGCGATTACGGCGCGGTTTCAACCCGGAAATCCAAATTCTTTAAAATAAAACAACGACCCCGGAAGTCTACAACAACATATGAATTAAAATAGTTTAGCCAATTGAATAAATTTACGAAACCAGTGATATTTGCATACTTGCTACATATTACTGTATTGTTTATCGTTTGTTACCGATTGCTATAGTAAGATCCTTTATTAAGGGATATATATTCGATTGCCAGTGTAAATAAGTATAACAATTATAAGCCCACTTACATATATCAAATTGAAAAGTAAAATAAGTTGAAGGTTTAACCCCATAATCGTGTTGGTTATTTGGATTTGCGTTCATATGCCGGTGGGCTTCGCAAGATCCCTCTCTGGATTTCTGGTGTAAAAATAAAATAAGGAAAATTTAAACGTTTTATTTAGAACCTGCTAAAATATATATGAACCTATATGCAGTTGTCGCAACATCCATGAGCATGCTGCATACACAAAAAAATACATATTTGGCAGCGGTATTTTGTTTTTCTATTCCGGTTTATTGAATATGACAATAAAATGCCATAGGCTATCCGCGAGTACGCGTGGATACTCAGTAGTTTGCACACAGTTGATCTAAGGCTTTGCCTTTTGTTTTGTTATAATCTAATATCATTGGTTTTCCAGTCTCCTTATCATTAACTTGGTTATAGTACATCGTTGACAACAACCGGCTGCCCGGTTCTTTTGATGGTTACGTTCTCTCCTCCATTTCTATTCTCTCTATTATTGCAAGCTTTTGTAATGAGTTTATTTCTTAATTAAAATTATAGAAATAAAAGTATTAAGCTAGCATAATGGTAATAACCAAAAAATGCTGCTAATACACAATTACCCATGGTATTGGTGGAATCAATCACGGCAAAAGCAATATGAGGAGAGGGAATGCTAACAAAGGGACATGTTTCTGCCTATCTGTCGTCATCAGCGTTGTTCCGGGCGTATCTCTACCTAACATTACTGTTTGCTTGTCGGCTTATATCACCGTCCTTCGAGAGCGACAAGCCAGGTGTAGTACTAAAAGATACACGCGCTTGCTATCTAGAAAGGAGCGACAAAAATCAGGTAGAAAAATCAATCAAGATATCAAGAAATCACATAAGAAATGCGTATACGTTATGGTAAACTTGAGGAATCATTCACATCTCCAATTTCCTCCAGATCGGGTTTTCGTCCTTGTCTTGCACATTAAGTAAGATAGGTTTCGTAAAAAAAAAGAGTCCATTAAACAACTTGTGCTGCGAGAAATGAAAATTACTAACAAATCAGAATTATATTTCTTTTTATTAAAATTTCTCTATTTTTTCAAATTTAGCGTTTGCATTAGCAAGTTGTTTGTATGTAAGAATCCAAATTTGTATTATTCTAATGGTAACCAACATAATTTCGAAGTACCTAACAAGACCGTACTAGAACATATGCATACCGTCCCCATGGAATCCCGAGGCATTTCAAATGGTTGTTACATTAAGAGTGCCATTTGACTTAATCAATTTAATTATCTGTGGGTGAAGATTAGAAAGATAATCGAGAAAATAAACCAACCTTTTCTCGACACCGACAACTATTTCAAAATTCCTCGTGTTAAAAGTTTAAAATCAAATATTTTAATGGGATTTTCCTCATAATCAGTTCAAGTTAACATTCAGTAGTACCATTTGGACCTCTTATTAAACAAAATTTCAACACCTACGAATCTGGGATCATTATAGGTTTCCACAAATCCGACCCGGGTGCGCAAGGATTTCAAGATTAAAAAGGATTTCTGGATTTGGATTTGAAGAGGACAGGTACCGAAAATTAAATAATTCGGCAAAAAAAAAACGATTAAAAAAGGGTTTATAATAGTATTTAGTATTTATTTAATTTAAAAGAAATCTTATAAATTTATAATGCGAATATAATTTAAAACAATCTAAAATAAAAAATATTAACTGGCACGCACAAAATTTGTTTACAGTTAGAGTCTCATTACAATATAATAAATGGTTTTATTGGTATAAAGCAAACATTTGCCAATGTCTAATGAAAAATCACCAGTTTGTTTCTTATTTTAAATTATACTAGAAAACTATAAATCCGGACTAATTGGGCGTATTTGGCTGATAGTATGGAAAAGAAAAAACGTACGGTTCTTTGTCTTCAATAGTTCAATGTTTCTTACTACTGATCTAAAAATATTTCTCTTACAAGGAAGGTAGCTCGATCTATAATAATGTCCCAATTATCGATGGATCGCTTTAAATATTAGTATTAGTATCTTTGGGCAATGGCACAGATGCCTTTAGTCACTACGATCTATTGTAACTAAATGCCCTTAGATGTGTTAGAGTAGGTGAAGGCTCTTAATAATCCTTAGTACTGCTCTAGAATTTTCATCCTTCAGTTCAGTAGATGTCAAAAATAGTTTACTGAAATGTTGTTGTCGAGTGCGGCTGATGGCACCATATTTACATAGAATGTGTTCTGCCGTCTTCAGATCTTCTAGGCATAGACGACAGATTTGATTTTCAGCTTTTCCTAGATTGAATAGGTTAAATTTTAGTGCTGTACGACTTGTCAGAAATCCCGTCAGTAATCTAAGGTCCCCTTTGCTGAACGATAGCGCTATTTTTGTTGTCTTAGGCGAGCCTGATATGAACGCATTCGCATTACGAGGTTCTTTGATTGTCCTCCCATGCTTTAATTACTTGCTTTATGTGGCTGTCTTGTAGGCTACAGAAGGGGTTAGGACCGATGAAGGCTTATTTGCTGCTTCTCTAGCCAGCCTTTTCATTGGATTCGATCCCTTGATGGCTTGGGACCCATCGCAAAGTAATGTGGCTTTTGCCTGTAGGCGTTTTAAGGTGGTAGTTAGGTCCACTAATGCCTATACCAACACCTTCTATTCTTGAGCCGTCCGCGTACCATGCCAGGGTACCTTTTTTGCTTTGAGGCTGCTCGCATGCCCACTCAGTACGGCTTTCGATGATCCCCTTATAAGGCTGATTAAAATTGTGTTGCATAGGGATTCTGTCCTTTGCAGTGTGCATCAAATAATTTTAATATCTAATACTAAATAATTTTGCCACAGTTTCTGGTATTGTACATTATATAAACCACGTTCCGTTTAAAAAAATTCCTACAAGTAGCTATAATCAAGTATTTAAGCACTGTAGTAAAGCGCTGTACTGTAGTAAACGGGCATTTATTATATTGATAAATAGATTTCAGTTTGATGTTGTTATAATATATTTTGTAGGTCATATAATAATTTCTTTCGTTGCATTAACAAAACGGAGTCAATGAACACAATTTATTAAATTAATTATTTCAATGTACGATGTCCAAGAAAACTAGAACCGTATTAAGGTGAAAACATTGCTACGTGTTTACAAATGAAACTTGGAGTTGTGTAAGAGTTTCCCTAAATGTTTCAGGCTAGAAAGGTCACCACATTCCAAACACGTTGAATTATTGGGAGAACAATTCGACGTGTGTACTCGCGGCAAATTGTTCATTTACTCTTTTCCTTTTACCTTCCAGTTGTTGGAATTACTACTCGCTTAATAACAGGATGCGCTGCAAATTGATAGATTTTCCCGATTTCGATAACTTTTCAATCGAGTTCCGTTGAAAATTTTCTAATGGCCATTAAATTCCATTTCTTCGTTATATGTACGTGTGTCCGTTACGGCTTTGCGCTTAAAGCTAAATTACATCCATTAATACGGGAAAACTTCCACGACAAATACGTTTATTGCTTTCGTTTCTGTTTTATTCTCATTACGGCGCTTGGAACTAAAAGGGATCAGACGTAAGTTTTCTGTTTTGAAGTTCGTTTTTTTTTTATTTCTACTAACAAGACGCACGTTTCTCTGCAAGCAAATTCCCGGTAACTAGATCAAAGAGCGGATTTTTCATATTTGATTTGGAGATGGATTTGCATCGATCACATTTCGTTATTGATACCCTTACTGCGAAGTTCGACGTGAAAAAATATCTGAGGTAAAAATATAGAAGGATGCGATCGTTCTGATTATTATATACCAAAAAATCCTCGGGTTTTCCATTTTTCTTCTCTAATATATTATGTGTATATGGGAAGGTTTCTGCTTATCTATATCAACCACTGCAGCATAAGAATTAAAGAAGGCAACTCTGTTATACTTTAATTTGCGACTTTTTTTAATACTTTTTGGAATGAGAATTTTATTATGGAATTATAATTTCATTCTATTTCCTAGTTACCGTTTAGGTAAGCTTCTAAAAGTTATTTCATGTCAATTTCATTAAACAGGGGAGCTGAAGTTCAATTTTACCGCTTAAGATAATAGCATAGTTATCGGAACGTGCGTCCATTGTGAGTGAAGTGTTAATAGCGAAGTGTTTCATTGTTCTAATGACGCAGTGTTCGAGTACGTGATTTAATGAATTCTTCTGTGTTTTTCCTTTTTTTAATGGAATTGCAATTCTAGCACGGTGAAAAATACTAAAGAATATCAATTGCTAGCTAGTACTAAACAATACAGCACGCAATGATATTCATACAAAAACCTATTTGGAAAAGTATGAAGCGGAGTAATCGCACCTAAAATATTTTGAACTGGTAACTGATGCATTTTAGATGGCCACCAATGATTAGGCTGAAGATTTTCGAAATTCCTAGGCAATGGTAGGAAGTTGGCAACTAGAAGACGATTGAATCTGCACTTACATATATAAATCCCAACTAAAATCTTTTATCTATAATCTAACGGAACTATATACAGTTTTAGGAAGATTACGTTGCGAAAAGTAGCTTAGTTTGTACTGTAAGCGTATTGCGAGGAACACTTACTACAATTACCTATTGTAATACTAACTTTAAACTGATAAAAAATAATATAATTAATTATTGGAGCTACGAATTTGGTTAAACTGATGAACTTGTAGAATTTTTTATTTTAACGATGATTCCAAAACAAAAGAATGTCAAATATACTACCACTCAAAATGAAGATACAGAGGTTACGGCATGTTTTATTTAAATCTGCGTATAAGAAAAATAATTATTTTTTTTGTATAAATATTAATTCTAAATAAAGTTTGTAAAAACTCTACTAGGCTAGCAACCACATTTCTATTGCTTTTTCAATTACATTGTCCGGAAACTATATTTTTTTGTTGGGTCAACTATACATTTTTTACTGTGTATACATAGTATTCTGTTATTTTTACTAATCAGAACACATCAGAAAATGCCTAGAAACAATAACCCAAAAATATAATGCTAAGATAGCTTAGCTTCCTCATGGTATTGATGGAATAATTCAGGGCAAACGTAATAAAAGGGAGAGAAAAAAATACACTAACACACGGACATGTTTCTACCTACCCGGCGTCATCAGCGTGGTTTCGAGAGTATTTTTGATATCTCTACCTTCTATCGTTGTTGCCTCACAGTTAATACCACAACTTTCAAAACGACAAACTCGACATTTCTTGGCGCCCTCTAGTGCCAAAGAAACGCATGCCTGCCGTTCAGGAAGCAGCGCCGGGTAGGCAGAAACATGTCCGTGTGTTAGTGTATTATTTTCTCTCTCCTTTTATTGCGTTTGCCGTGAATTATTCCACCAATACCATGAAGAAGCTAAACTATCTTAACATTATATTTTTTGGTTATTTTTACTAATGTTTAAAATGCTTCGGTATACGAATCCATCGCTTTGCGTTATGCTTGCTCACTTGGCCTCTTCTAAATTTCATAGATGGTTTGAGTTGGTACTTCTGAGGCTAAAGGCTGTTCTACCACGAGGATTCTCTGCAGAATTATCCACATCACAATTATGGACCCTCTAAATCAGCAATATTATTCCGCTGGAGCTATACATTAAACTCCTAAATATTTAAAATTCTTATTTTTTGGGTTGTGCGGGTTATGTTGTTTAAATAAGAATCCTTTTACATTTCGGAATTAGTTTATTCCTTTTTTAAAGAGGAAGCCCTTTTCCAAATTACATCTCAGAAGAAGGAATATACAAATTCCGAAACGCAAAAGAATTCTACAACCCAAAAAAAAGAATTTTAAATGTTTGAACAAAAACCGTTTAAAAAGAAAAAAGAAGATAAGCAAGATCCTAACGTTAAGAACTTTGTAAATACGTGCAAAACAGACATTTTTCTATAATCAAATATCTTCCGAGGTATTTTTTGAGGAAGTTTTTGTTTTCTACGTGCATGCCAAATTACCTAAGAATAAATGCAATCTCTTATATTTTCCTTTATAATAAGACCGTAATAGAAAGGTTTACTTGAACTGTCTCATTAACTTATATAAATGGTTTGCTGTCGTAGAATGTAGGCTTCCGAATTTCGTATGGTTGCAGCATATTTTTTCCTAAACTGCTCCAACATTGCCTTAACCGTAGGTAGGGTGAAACGCTTGATGTGTATCTATGTCATCGTTAAATATTCCTGATATTTGTCATAACCGTCATCGACAGCGTTTGTACGTCCCGAAAAACGGGATAAAGATACCGTAACGTTTTCCAATTGAAAAAGCTTAGTGGAGCGTAGGAACATATTCAGATAAACAGCCCTTCCAAACGACACCATAAATGAATTTAATAGATGCTCTTCTTCCATTTAAGAAAGTGAGAAGGAATGGGCGATCTTTTTGAGTAAACGTACTTACATTTATCTTTGTTTTTTTCTTATCAAAACAATGTTAGAGTGTCGGATTAAAACGAAAACAAAAAAGAAAAAGAATTATTGGGTGGAAGATACGTACAATGTAGACGAGACAATATCTCTGCGCAGTGTCGAGTTGAAAGTATCACTGCTGTTCGGTAGAAAATAGTAAACTGTGCTAATCTCTTTCGTATCCGTTGCTTGTTTTAAATCTGCATCTCAGGGCTTAAACATGTAGGTGCTTTGAAACGCTTTGGAGGCAAATTAAGTTTCTAGCTATGGAGAAAAGAATGTTACATTTACTTCATTTTTCACCAGGGAATTGAACTACGTAAAACGCAACTATAATAAGTTTCTGAGTAATTCGGATCTTCGTTCTACCGTTACTTATCAAATTGGTTGAATAAATGACCGAATTAAATATATGATTAGTTTTTTGTATCTCTGCTTATACTTTTTTGTAACGTACTGTAATCACTGAAAGTTAGACCTTCAAAAATAGTTCTACGTTACAAGTTCGCAGTAGAAAGTCTAAATTACTCACCAAATCTGATCCCCTCTGGTTGGTTTTAATATTGCCATAAACGCATAGTTTTTTTATTTTCTTAAAGCCAATATGCATCCTTTCTAAACAAAAAATAATTACATTCGACAAGCAACCAATAAAGAGGTGGAAATAGAGTACTAAGAACTGCTATGTACTGAATACAATGCAAATGATGTCAATAAATGAGAATACAAAAGAACGAGGTAGTAGAAGCTATTGAGTCACTAAAAAAATTAAAAGTCATCGGCTATTACGGAGTAACTGTTGAAATAACTAAAAAAGTAATACTAAAATAGCTTCCCTGTGTTGTTGGTGGAATCATTCACGGCAACCGCAATACAAGGAGAGAAAAAATATACTACCCACGGACATGTTTCTGCCTACCTGACGTCATCAGCGTGGTTCCGAGAGTATTTTGACTCTACGCCTCACAGTTAATGCCACAACACTTCAAAACGACAAGCTAGACATTTCTTGGCGCCCTCTGGTGCCCTCTTAATCTGGACCACCGAACCGTTTATTTAATTATTAATTATATTAATAAATATAGTACAAAAATCGCTGGAAATATATTCTGCCGCTTGTATGAATAACGGTGAATATGTTTCTGGCAACTATGGATCGTTAGGTTTTGGAAAACTATTAAAAGATATTTTTGAAAAGTAGTTCCTGCCATAGTTCTAGTTAATATCCGGTTTTCGCGTCAGATAACTATACGCGTCGCTACATAATTCCTCTTTAAATTATACATACGACTTTTGAGAAATTACTTTTGGAGGTACTAAATTTTCGTAGATACGGACGTAATTTATTTGCGCCGCTCGAGTTTTAATGAAACGCAAAGTCGATTGAATTTAAGTTTATTACGTCACTTATTCCGGCTATTGATTGCGGTTAAGGGTTTGCAGTTTAATATTCATATTGCGGTGAAAATTGGGGAAACTTTACACCTGGCAAACCGTAAACATTGTCGCAACTGTTGAATTATTCATATACTATGGGGATAGCCGTGCTTACGTACGTATGTACAGAAAAATCTTGTTTTCGGCTAGACAAATTAAACAACCACAAAGGTACTGTGTAAATATAACATGGAGGAGAATACACCAACAAAGTGCCGTTGGATATGTAAACACCAAGTTCGACCTCTTATCTGCTTTGATTTATTTCATCGATTTTGTTAACTGCTGAACTGGTTCTTTCACAATCTGTCGCTGAATTGACTTTCTTTCTTGAAAAATGCTTGATTTATCTAACCACAATATTGATTTAATTTAGTATGATTACTTTGTGCTTCATCGGTTGGTGTCTCTATGATTCTTGTTTCCGTTTTTTCTGAGACCTTTGTCAATACAATCAACACTGCTACATTCCGTGGATGCCATATTGTGTTCTCATTTATGAGTACGTGCTCGTTTACTATAATATGTATCTGCTTCTTTGCTTTATACCCTCGTTTTGTTTCTCAGCTTTGTGTTTTTTTCTCCTACATTAAAATGTAAGAAGAATCTTGGGCGGAATGGGATTGCAAATGTATTAACATAAACATTTTACAGATTACAGTAAAAAATAGAAATCTTAAAAGTACTTCAATTGGTCAATATCGAGATGGCGTCAGTCGTCAAAAATATTCTGGTAACACAGCAAAGTTATGATATCTTGCTGTGAGGCTTATCAAAGGATGCGGAAGCTATTTTGTTGAAACAAAAAGCAGCTTTAAGAGAAAGTAATAGTAATGGTGGACTATCGAGAAAGTTGCAATAATAACTAAGACGGGTGCGCTACAAAGTCCTGTCATGCAAATCCTTTTTTACGAACCTAGTTATTATTTATTTGCGAATTTGTGCCAATTATAATATGGGCTTAGAGCTCCAATAAATGAGTGGACGGTATCATATTTACAAAATACAATTTTTTTGGGTAAAAGTGCAAAGTGGAATCTCTGTCTAGGCGTGAGAACTCCATAAGGAAGCGTGGCTTGGTAGTCCGTTGGTATTCTTGACGTATACAAATGACTTTATATATTTTATCAATCGGGGCAAGGGTTTTCACATACTCGGGCACCACAAATATAGTTGTAGCAGAGACCCTGATATGGCGTACAATCATACATGTACGATCTTGAGTAATTTTGCCTCCTATTGCTACAAGAATAGGTTGATGGTAAATTCAAAGAAAACAGTATTTGGGCAGAACCATACCAAATACGGAGTGTTCGCAACTTCTTTCAATTTTTGCAACAGCATCCTCGAGAATCAGGACAATTTCAATTTTTTAGGGATTATGTTCGACGCTATATTGACTTAGGAAGAGCATATAAACTCTGTATGCTCTAGTCTTAACAAGAGCTTTTATGCTATATTTATTACACATTCTAAAATTTTTACATTTATGTGTAGGGGCAAACATCAACAGCGGTGAGTCTTTATCGTGCAAATTAATTGTAACATGGAGAGGGGCACTATTAACTTACATTTCAAATAGAAAAATATATGGCTGCAAGTTGTTTAATGTTTCACAGTGTTTAGTGTTTAAAAAAAAAACATCTCTTGCTATCCAATGCATTTTATTCACTTGACGAATTTGTAGCATACTTTCAGGCGGTTGGGTAGTTTCATACCTTTTTATATGCAGTATATTTCGCTTACTGGAACACCACCAAATCTGCTTTACATATGTATAAACACGTATGTAATATGTAAACATAATGTACGTAATTTTGTATTAGTATAGAACTATTACAACAATATTCATATGTAACGTAATTTAGCAACCAAAAGCATAATACAATAGCATAAAGCATTATTACATAATATGTAAATTATATTTTTTTAAATATTAATATATTGTTTTTTGACGTCCATTACTTTTCATTTGCTTATAAACAAAATCTGAGCAAATATCCAAAGCTATTATTGGGCTTACGCTGTTGCCTTCTTGGACAAAATAGAATTTTAGTTTAAATATCCATCTATGAGTTTCTTTGGTACTGACTGGGCTAAGTTCAGTATCATGGGATTCATCTCATTCCTGTTCTAGGTTACTTCATTGTACTAAAGTTGCCTTCTTCTTCGTGTGAATTTATATCAACGCAATGCCATTGTTTCTGTTAACATACTCTTTATAGTTTTCTAAATATTGTGAAATATCTAAACCTTGTTCTTCATTTCTCGATACCCTTTTATTTTCTAAGTTACCTTTCATATGCTTAAAACCATAATGCGTAAAGCAATTATTGTTTTCTCATCAACAGCTTGCCAACTATCAGCAACAAATTGAATTGCTTCCAAAATTTTGACTTTTGAACTTATTTCCACAATAGTTGATGTTGGTTCAATTATATTTTCTTCAATTAATAAAAGAATGTGATGCTGACACCCATATCCATTGGTTGTATAAGTGAGGTGGTATTAGGGGGAGATACTTCAACTGAATGTTTTGTAAAGAATCACAGTGAGAGTGTGCTTCACAATTATCCACGATAGAAACGATTTTCCTAGATTATTGTAAGCTTCTTTCCAATTCTTTTAACCAGCCCTTAAAGATTTGAGACATAATCCATGCATTTTTATATCTAATAGCTAAATATTGTATTGCAGCCTTATCTACTACCAGGAGTTTCCTCTTATCAAATTCGGACATATTGGCATACAATGAAACTGTTATTCGGTCAAGTGCTTTCTTTGAACCTGCTAATTTCTCACAGTTATAAACTAACAATCCATCCAGTATTGCACGATAAAATAAACCGGTTTCGCCAGCATTCCAAACGTGGTTTGCTGAATAGGTCTGCCGTCGGTAGCTTTAAACTGTTTGTGATCCAAATTTTGAGTTAATTCTTTTGCTTTAGTTTTCAACATTGTTCCGCTTACATTAACACCTCGGCGAGTTGCGACAGAAAATCAATGATTGAGGGCATGGATCTTCTCGCCGTCGTTTTCGTGATGTTCCCTGACTTTTTAAATCTGCCCATTTTTTTTGTATTTTTTCTTGATTCGTAACTGAACGAGAAATTGTGGATCTGAGCATATCTACTATACGTGATAATTCACTGTGTGAAAGGTTCCTAATCTGTTTTCTAATATTCTCTGTGATTTCTATTTTATTACACAAAGATTTCCGCAGCATTTTAATTGACAAAATTGTGTTGGAGTATGTATGTTTTCTGTCAATACATAAAGCTTACTATGCGAACGAATGAAAACTATATATATCGCCTATTGCATATGCTTGAAAAGAAACGAATGATTAAGCGGCTGTTATGTTAAGCGGAATGCAGGGTATGTACTTCTATTTACATTTATTTGATTTTCGACTTACCCAACCCTTGTCTTTCGGAATATTATTGTTATTATTATACACTAAATAATGAATGTATTACGCTTTCCATTGGCAAATACCGAAAATTCAATGTCATTGACTAATCCGATGTAATTAAATTTAGTTAATGAATCAAAATGAATTAGACTTCGCGCCGGTAGGATTTGAAGCGACGTCTCTCGTGTGCGTTGACCACTACACCACGGATCCCATGATTCAAATCCCTTTCACCAACCTAGTTGTTATTTATCTGCAGACATACCTATTTGTGCCAATTGTACACTAAATAATTAATATATTAGGCTTTTCATCGGAAAATATTGAAAATTCCTTTCCATTGGCTTATCCGATCTAATTAAATTTAATTAATGAGTCAAAATTCATTAAACATTCTTAGAACTTGAACCTACGTCTCCCGCTGCATTAATTATTTAGTGTATAATTGGCAGAAATTGTAAATAAATTTGAATCGCGGAAGTCCGTGATGTAGCGGTTGCCGCACTCGCCTGGAAAACAGGAGACGTAGGTTCAAACTTCGTCGGTGTCTAATGAACTTTGATACGTTAACTAAATTTAATTACATTGGATATACCCAATGAAAATGTTTCTTTCAGTATTTGCTAATGGAAAGGCTAACTTGGCGCACTTTTTGATTTCTTTACTTTTCCGAGATTACTATTTCGAAAGATATTCCTCTGGGGCATAGAGTTATATAAACGTATATAATTAAGCAACCAATATTAGTTTCTGAAAACTATTAATATTCAAGAATCATATGAAAGAAAGCTTAATAACACTTCATCAATTATTAACAGAAACGTAGCTTTCTTATTAGTGTCTATTCCTCGTTAGAAAGTCTTGGGGAAGTTAATTACATTCCTTCTTCGAAACTTCGTTACGTATTCAAATAGTTCCTAATGAGTCCATATTCCCACTCGATGAGCCAATAACAGCTATGTAACCAATTTAATCGACATCGTAAGACCGAAACCGTGTACCCTTGTTTCAATGAAGATACTTTGTATGCACAGGTGCGGCACACTTTATATACGCTCAGGATATGTAAGAAATTCACCCATAAGGCAAAGTATTGTAGAATATTATACGTTTCGAATGTCTGTGACCTACATTTTATTATTCATTCCATTACTCTCGACAAAAAATATTTATTATCTCGCAGTTCATCGAAGAATCATCCGCGAACTCCTTTCAATTTTCCCAAGACATTTTGCAATATATATGACCTATTCTTTTTCAAACTATTTGATGGTGTTGGAAAGGTTATTTGATAAATATTTGATCCCGTTAACTTGTTCTACAGGATTTTGTAAGAATGATTAAACAAAGTTAAAGTTTATACATGCCCTAAGGTTGTCGTCATACGTTAAAAACTGTGTGTTATACAGGCCGATTTATTTTCGACCCCTCACCGTGGGGATGTCGCATGTTATCGAAGATAGAGGGTAGGTTTCAATTTGGCAAAGTTCCTACATTTTGTGTTTGTTATGAACTCAAAGAGAAAATGGGTCTGTAATAAAAATGAAAAAAGCTAATTTCCTTGTTTTACCTTTAGCACCTTTCAGAGAAAAACTAAACCAGATTTCAAACTGTTAAACATTTTAATTAAAATTGCCTGACTTGAGTATGGAGAACTTCACATCGATATAAGTTAAGTCATGTTAGCCACAGTCCGGTGATAATTATATAGGCGTCATATCAAAATCTTGACTACATCAGTAGATAGATCAATAGCCTTGAGAATGTGTTTTGAATTTTTCTCTGTAAGGCCAAGTAAAGGTGCGAGAGGTAAAAGAAAATGGACATTTTTCGTTTTATTTTTTAATCTCGAGCGTCAATTGTCACAGGTGCATTTTCTCCTCGGGTTCATAACAAACGCAAGACTTATTAACTACAATGCACTATCACAGCTTCACCTTCGATATGCTGTCCTATTATCTGAGAAAAATTGTAGACATATGCTGCAGAAGAACTTGTGCTGTGCAAGTCGTCAGACATTGATGATGACGAGAAAGAAAGGAAGATAAGTGCTGAAAATTACTCTAAAACTTTGCTTGTCGAAGATTGTTTGTAACCACGTCTGCAAGGTGTTGGTGTACTGAATTTGATATGAGTTTAGTATGTGGACAGAAAGAGGATACTCCAGGAGGGATGGATAAAAGTATTTTAATTTTTTTTAAATTAGGATATTAGAAAGTGTTGTTTAGTTTCTGTTAATTTTTGATGGCTAGATAAATAAAGATTATATTCCAACTACATTTTTTTTTTCATAATTATAATTAGCATTTTATGGAGTTTTTGGAAAACTATGGCCATCTAACCCAATCTTACCCTGATCAGGGCAAATTAGAGATTCTGGGCATTTTTTTGTTTTATCAAACCCTGCATTGCCTATGCCCTTACGGAGCTAAATTACTGTAAAGACAGAGAATTCGTCGAAATATTAAATTAACAAATATAAACGGTCAATGTTTGAATGAAGGTTTCCTCATAATTCTGTAAAAATGCAGAATATCTCGCTACGTATTACCTGCTCGTTAACGATATAACGTACTATAATATTTCATATTTTCACCAGAAATAGCGCATATATGACATACACATACTAAAATATGTAAATGTCATGCTACGGTTTTTTTTTTAACAATTCATAACTGTTGATATGGTGTCTGAACTCAAATTCATACACACGTACTGATATGAGGCCATGAATTTTCATGCATGTTTAGCGCGAAATAAATATGTTAGGAAACATAGTGCGATCTCATCCTGTTTGCGAAAAATTATCTAATTTGACGGGATATAAAGACGTCGCTTCAACCCGTAGCCAACGGAAAACGTTATGAAATTGGATTATATTGTGCACGCTATGCAGGAAAACTTCGTTACTGAAGGCGTCTCTTCTGAAAAGGAAGCCGACGTATTTTTATAAACGCCATTTATATTAATCTCTATGCATACAACTTGACACTGCTGTTTCCAGGAAAAGTCGTCGAATTGTTAAGGGTTGCGATGCAACATTTTTGAGAAAAAAGCATTTTTTTCAAACTACGTGAAAGCATGTTTGTTACATTTATGAAAATATGCGGCTATTGTACGAGATTCCTCTAGAGTCTAGCGCAGTAACATATCTCAGTGAAATTAAAAATTATATTTTAAAATTACAATTTTTCTCGGAAACTGTATTGAGACACAAAATCCAAGAAAAAGCATTACATCGTACAGTATTATAAAATAAATAGACAATGTTTAACCATAACTTTATTGCGTCAACCATTCTAGGTTATTCTCTAAATTATGTTCACGTGGTGCAGCATATGTATTTAGGTTCTTTTGTAAGTGATATTAAAATGCACATATTTCACATCATAAATCGGCGTGCCGAGCTGTCAACTTGGGTGTTCTGCAGGGTTCTGTTTTGGGTCCTATACTGTTTGTAATTTCCTAATATAGAGGTACTGTATTAGAAGGCTGGTACTACGTAATGGTTACAATTGCCAATTTCTGGGTTTAGTTTCACAAAAACAGTTAAATTGGAAACCCTCTTGTAGTGCTTTAGTTACTAAGTTACATTAATTTTGCTATTTTGGAAGTTACAACGTGCGGTATCTTCAAACTGGTTAGTTTAAATTTACCATGTTTTCGTTGGTTCCAGATTGACATAGGATGTTTGCGGAGTTCGTCTAGCAGAGTTGATCAAGTTACTATTGCTGAGAAGTGGATCATTAGGATGATTATCAGGATTTGTCCAGATGATTTTGTATTTTGACTCTGGCTGGTCTCTTTATCTACCAGCTGTCGATATGTGTATATATTAACAGATAAACACAAGTTTAATTTAATTAATAATATTCATACTATCGCAACCAGACAACCAAATAAATTCTTTATAGTTTACGGAAGGTGTGACATGGTGCGTATTTCTTAAAATTATGTGGGTTTAAAAATGTTTAACGGACTTTCTGAAGAGCTACGGATTTTGATTTATATACATTATTTAATTTTAAAACAATCTTGTGGGATTGCCCAGCCGATTGCGCTCGGCGAACCAGTGGTAGATTAATTTGTATATTTATGTTGCTCGTCGTAATTGTTTAGGATATTACAAGTACTTATATTCTAAGTATTGTGAATTTACATTGCCTACTTATACATTTATGTACCAGATGAGTGATAAATACCATTATTATCTTAAGATCAGTATGCAATCTGGGTTGCAATTAAGTGCGTGTGATTAACTAACTGAAAAAACGTCGCCATGGCAAGGAATCGAACCTGACACCTTTCGCTTTCTGAACACTTTTAATAGATACCTAGTTGCTATTTATCTGCAAACACGCATATCAAAATATTTCGACAGATAAATTTTGGTCTACTTGCAGATAAATATCAACCAGGTATTAAAAACTGAACGTTCCTACCATCAAGGGCCCCGTGGTGATTAGCACGCCTGTCTAGCAAGCAGGATGTGTTAGGTAACAGCCTAGAAGAGAACGGAATCCATAAGAAAATCCATAAAGGAAATAAAGCGACAGGGTCCTTATTAAGAATGTTTAAGCCAGAAAATGTATTGAGAAATGTTAAAGTTGGCCCCCACGTAAGAAATAATATGTTTTAAATCTTTAATGTAACTGTCAGCACTGTAGCAACATAATGCAAATTTTCTTCGACATACTTCGAGTCACCATTCGTATGTTGGGGAATTACTAACTCTGCTTTATTCTTTACGGTAAGGGGTAATGGTAACAGAGTCATGGAACACTGTTTACTTACTAAACGGCACCTGAGATTATGATAAGTTTTCACGATTATATACCCCGTAGGGCTGTAAATATAGTTAAAAAAAAACAAGGAATTTATTTCAATTTTTGAAAGAATTTCATTTGTTTCTATTACTTTTTCCAGCTATTGTTACGTCACAGGTAATTTTCAATATGGAAATGGACGAGTATTCCAGCAATCTTCTGAGCCGCTGGCGTTGGTTGGGCATTATAATAAATAATGATTCAGGTTTCTACACCTCCAGCAGCTTTCACCAATTACAGGAAGTACTGGTACTCATAAGTCACTATTATGCTTGCGCTGTATAATGTTCATCACCTAGTGCTTTTAATTAATTTAAGTTGAAAAAGAATCTCTGGTTATAACATAACGGTACTTATTAGTTGTGCATCTGAAATAGTGAACTTTATTTTTAAAGGTAGATATTTCATTTAACGGCTCGGTAGCCCAGTAGTCTACTGATAGTGGCAGAGTTCAACAAGAATGGTAGATTTTTGTGTTGGGTTCGGTGCAATCAAAGCACCATTCGAATGTGAGGGAATAATTAACTGCGCTTCACCTTTTACGACGAGGTGAGGTGATAATAGTAACAAAGCTGTGGAACACTGTACATACACCATTTACACAGTACAAATGCTCTTGGGGTTACAACAACCTTTAAGGTTTATATAATCCGCAGGGCTGTCACCATACGATACAAAATGTGTTATTATCGCCGCCTAACTTTATATATATTCTCCTATTGTAATCAGAGCAAAATTACATATACGTTACTGTATTTTACATCTGCATCTAATTTAATTTCAATATTCAGTAATTATGTTGAGCATTAACGGAAACGATCCTAGCATATTTATCACATCTTCTTTAGTAAATATTTTTACGGTAGATTCATTTATTTGTGCAAACATTTCGGTTAATGTGTTTAAGTGGCATTAAATCAACTTCTGCACCAGCGAACGCGTAAAACTTACAACTGTTGGTCAAACACGAAAAACCAACGACAAATAAACAAGGCATTACAAATGTGCTGTGAGCTGTTTTTCATTTTCGTGCGGCGGACACAAACTCACTTCGCCGAGACTCATTTCGAGCACACGCTAAAATGCGCGAGTCCATTATATTTACTGTCCTGGCTTTTAGTACGGAACTTGCATTTGATATCTGCTGTTTCAGCTCTAGATAATTACACATTGGGGCGGTCCAAATGAAAAAAAATCGCCACCATACCATGCCGGAATGGAAAACAAAGAAACACAACGATGTAGAAGACATGCGTACATATCTCATGCAACGTTTATCAGTGTAGCGCTTTTTCTTCAATTTCCAGTTTTGTTGATTAATAAGGGAACATAGATAAGTTGAAAGGATGAAATTTTGAAGATTTTTAGATTGATATAGTTGAAGAACAACGGTAATTTTTTAGGCATTTTATCTCCGAAACTATGAGAAATATTAACAAACATCATAGACAACTTTGTATAACCTGCTTGGGGGGAACGATACGGTAGCATCAGCAGTTAGCGTGGTTCTTACAGTGTATTAGTTTACAATCCCACAAAGTTTTAATTTTTTTTGAATTTTCGGGTTAGCTGTATATCGTTGTAAGCCCAGCGTTCTATGAGATTCCCGCTACCAAATGTTTTCTTTAACATTGTTATCAGGACTTGTAAGAACACGTTAGTGTCTCTAACTTATATTACATTAAACTGCGTTCTTCTCTCTTGACTAAAGTTTATTTTTGAACAATCTTTGTTAAGATTAAACAAGTAACAAATGCTCCGACGTGTTTTTTTGGTACTAGTTCTCGATTAACATATCTGCACATTAAATAGCAGACCATCTATATTACTCTTACTTACTTTTTCTCTTGTGTAGATCCAGATCTAGATCAGAAATTGGAGGAAAGAGGTTATCAATACTGCTCCGTCTCGTAATAAAATTAGGATGTAAAAGTAAAACACTTTCTAACGTGAGTAAATAAATATCATAATAGACGAATAATAATCATCTATTGCCAATTGCCTATGAAAATTACAAAAAGATCGATTTTGGCAGAATAGAGTTAAAAAAACAAATGATGTAGCTCACATAAAGATGTGCACTTTAGTGAAGCGAGTAATTATACAAAATTGATAATTTATTGATTGTATAGGTATGATTTATAGTGCAATACTAAATTTAAATGATCATCACTACTTCACTACATTGAATTGAACACATTGGCAATCGTACCCTTTACCTCATGATTAAAACTTTTCTCGCTGATACCGTTTTTTATCTACAGGATCCATTAATATAGTGAAAACTATACAAAATGTATAATTTATAACATTTATAAGAACTGTGAAAAATACCATAATTAATGTTAATATTCTGTACACATCTGTACATACTTAAAATAGAAGCATCGACAATTATAAACATTGTACATAACGAAAGTATAATAAAACTACGACGGTAAGGACTCTTGACACAGTTGACACTGATACTTGCCGACAATGATATAAGCGTAGAACCGGAAATAAAGTTAACGTTATGCTTCTGAGCATCCTCGGAATATTAAAAATTATAGATTCAACAACAGAGAAATGTTCCGACTGCAGTATGCAGTACATTACGTAAATCCATGTTAATAATAAAATACGTATGTTACAGGTAATACTGTTTATTGCGATGAGAAGTGCAAAGCAACATCTGTTCAAGTATTCGCTTAAAATTTTCTGGGGATTGGTAAGGTCGAGGAGGGTCGGATAGCATTCAACAGGTCTGCTATACTGGATACGCGTTATTTGCCACATAGCTTGTAAGTTTTGCACAATCTTACCATTTCGTGATTTGTACTATTATATCAACAGGTACCATCCATACGCTTTATCGATGTAGGTAATGTGATTATTGTTTATCTAAAATACATGTTCAATCAATTTGATAATAACCCTATGATGTAATTACTGAATCATTATACAGTGATCTACTGGCCACTTAGATAGCTCTTTTAAATAAATATATTTTGTTAATGGATCGTAAGATACTTCTCCCTCTTACCTACTGATGATATAATGATTATATAATAAATCACTACTTATCCGTACATGATTTTATCATTGAAACCTACATATACCTATATACACAAACCAAATGTTTTCTGTCTTAGGATTAGACCCAGATAGTATTGATTATTCATCAATAGAAATCGCAACGAAAACTTTTTTCTAATAAATCGTCTAGTTTTATGTAGTCAAATAATTCACAATTCTTTGGGAAGAAAGCTTTCCGTAGTTTGTCCTTTTACTCCAAATTTGTCAAATATTTGGTAAGATGGTTTTTCGAAACCGGACAGGTGTTGGCGACATTCTCGTAGCTATAAATTGGGAAGTTGTTGAAGATACGAAAACAAGAATTAGTTATTAAGTTTTACTTATTCTTTCGACCATACAATCTTTAGAGCAACATTGTGCATTTTTTTACAACGTGTGTGATTAAAATTTGTGTGAAATCTGTAGCAACCTTTGTAACAAATCATTGGCTAAAATTTGGCAACAACAATATATTTAGTAGAAATACAATCCGTTAACCACAATCGAGTAGTGGACTTTTACAGAAGTTGTAGCCACTCATATATTTTTTAAACAAATATTGTTTTCCAGTTGTTTGATTTTTTATAGAAAAAAATTGTCGTGCACCGTCTTTTAGATTATCTGCGCGTTGGTCATTGTAAAAGCAACAACATAAAAAAGAAAAACAAGCATTTCCGCCAAACACCAACGAACTTATACGCGCTTACCGTGGTAACTAAATTGTAAGAAAACAAATAATAATTAGCAGAACAGAAGAGTAGTAACAAAGAAGAAAATTAAAATATGCAGCACATACGATTGAATATTAATAACTAAGAGCGATCTTTTGGCACTTTTAGCATTGTGATGTGAATGCTATTGACAGATCTACAACTCTTATGATTACGTTGCCCAACAACTTTTTACGCGAATGTTGCGCTTTTTCCTCAGCCAATTTTGCATAAAACAACCTAACCATGGAATATTATGGAATTCGTTTCTGCATTTTCTTTTCAAAAACATAAATATGCGGGCTACTTTATTTAAGACAAAAAAGTTAAGGTTAGTTCCAGTGATAGTGCAAATGGAATTGGACTGTAAGCAACACTAAAAATTTTTACACAAAAATTGAGGATCGGCATTTCTTTCGTAGATATGTTAACTTTTTTCGTTCAAATGTTGGAAGTTGGGGGATTCTTTGGAACCTTACTATATAATCCTAAACTAGGACCTTTGTCACAGTGACAGTAGACAATTCTTGTAAGGCAATGATAAATAAACGAGATATGGATTTTTTGAAAAAAAACGGTAAATGGGATTTTTTCCTTGAAAAGTAAATATCTCAATACTGTTCATTATGAGTATATCGTGTAGCCTACAGATTTTTTGTCAAGGGATCTAAAAGTGTTTAGGAGAATGTCCGTGATTAAACTTTGGCGGCCTTTTTCTTGCCAAAAACTTTATTTGCACTAATATCAGAATAAGGATCAAGATTCTTTTGAATGTGGACAATAATTATAGTAAATATTTAAATTAAACGCTAATTGTATCTGGACAGTAAACCTAATCTGGAAATAAATTAATTTTTCGCATTTCTAATTGTTGTTGGTGAATAATCGTAAAGTAGCTTATCTGACACGCACTGACTTTAATAAATGGTGCGAGCGGGCTATTAACCATATGCAACGAATATAGTACTCCTTACAGGGCCCGCGAATTGCAACTGTTCAAAGAATTAAATCGCACTCCTGTGGATAATATTCTGACGCCCCAAAGAGCGATATCGTCGAGCTTATAAGCTCCCTTAAGTCTATATTTCGAAGGCGACACTGGGCCTGGACCTGACACGATTTATTTGCGCAACGACGCACAGTGATTCAGAATAGAAAATCAGGAGTTAAAAAGATAAATATGTAATTTTGTGCTATATATATCGCGTTTTTTAGGTGTATATGCATAATTAAATAACTCATGGAATTCATAGAAGAAATATTCTGTGTATTATGTACATAGGAAGCGAGGAAATGGCAGAAAAAAATAATTTAAACACATATATGTATTAGTATGAGTCGATTTTTTTGTCACTGCATGAAAAAGAAGCAGATGCTTTATATAACGCAATTACATCTGGACATAATGATCCACTTTTCCTTTCGGGTAAAATTCGCATACTAGATATTGGTGGATACTGTAAATATATTAAATAAATCCCCATTAGTTACTTTGCGACTAGCTTTTCGGGTGTTGCGTTCTCGATAATACTTTACGTATTTGGGGCATGATTCCTGAGCATCCTCAGGCAATTGCCCAATAGGTAGAATAAATGTTTCATCACAGCTTTCTAGTGTACTAATATTTTATGGACTGCAGATGGTATTGAATACCATCCATCCAGTTGAACATTTAAGTTTGCAGTTGTGTTTGCATCCTTTTGGAAGAGATTTTCGTCAATGTCAACATTGGAACTAAGAACTGTTAAATAATGATAGCAAGGACTGTGACGTAGTGTAGCACACAACACAAAAGTATCGGCACACTCCGCACCGCGCAAGCTTAATTAATTAAACTGTTAATAAAACCTTAAACTAAATATCAAATTGCTATTCAATCTTATGATTTCTGCAGCCAATTCGAAGTTCTTGAAAATTTACGCGGGGTGTTGCCATCATTAGAAACACTGTACCCGGGGGACATCGACTAAGAAACCCATTTCTAGCCGGGGCCGTGAAATCACACTACTTTTCTTAACACCGAACAATTGCTTATTTATGTCCCGACGAACATGCCATCCTTTGAAATCTAGTCTGTAGGCGATGTGTAAAAGACACTTAAAGATACGTATATATGCATGAAAGCTACATAATCCCAGATTGAAGCTAGCAGTGACGCAAAGGAGTGTTTTTACGAAAGCATTTACATTTTACAAATATAGCACTTTTGTTTCAATTTGTTAGAAGATAAAGCGTTACACACTTTACTATCTATCATTGTTCGCACTAGTCGATGATTGAATGAAAACGTTTTGCCAGTAATTTGTACTTTACTTTAAGTTCAAGTATTTGCAGTTCAATGTAGTCACATTCTTGTTTTGTCAACTCGTCGGTTTGTTTGGTGAATTGTAATCATATTGAATGGCAGGAACAGGTGGAAGACGTTCGAGGATTTTGCCATAAGATTCAGAACTAATGTCATTACGCAACTGTATTCTTAAAGGCACACTGTGTCTTGAAGATGCTGGAATTATCTACACTTTGCTTGTAATTAGTTTGTACCACTTACCATTGCATCCCCATTTATATAAGTGTAGTTTTTTCACTTTTTTCTGTGACAGTTAACACCTCTTGTTGGACTTTTGCCAGACATTCCGCTGTATGGTTCAGCAACGCTTGAAGCTTAACTTGTCAAAGTCCTATATAGTGACTGCAAGTTAGCTTGAACAAACAAAACCAGCGCTGAATTCTGAAAATACCTAGTGTATATATTACACATTTTGTAGAGAAGCTCACTTTGCGGAGAAGCTTCGCACGTTGCCTTTTTCCACCTTGAGAAAGCTTTTAACACCTCCTCTTCCGATTTTTTATGAGCCCATTTATTATTAATTATACGTCGATATGTTTGCTCACCAATTTCTACGAAAGCAACTTTTAGACTTCACGAATTCTAGAACATTCTGGAACAGCACTGTATTTCCCTGATGATATTATATTTTCTTGCAGCCATTTATTATAACTTTGAACAAAATTTTGCCCAACATCGACTCTGTCTCCACTTTTTCGGGAATACTATTGTAAACGATCTTTTTTAATTTTTGTGTTTAAAAGGTGCTCAAACTTTCTGCATTAGTATACTTTTACAAGAGTCCATAACAAAAAAAAGCCCATACAGTACATACTCTTTGACACACGTTGTATATGTACATTTTTGTTGGTTGACGCCCTTCAGCAACAAAAAATGAAATAACAGCAAGCAAATTATTTCTGGATAAATTTTTAACTACAAATGAACATTCGTCGATTTAATAACAACGCTTAGAAATAAAAAATAGCAAGCTTTTCTGACGGATAGATCAAATTCCATTGGCTTGAGGCTGAAGTTGCGATTGAGCAACGGAGATATGTTAATACTGAACAATCCTTGTACATATTTTCCATAACTCTGTAAGTTTCTTTAGTATTTCTGCCTAAAAGTAATAAAATTAAACTTTCTTTGTGCTACTCGTTCAATGGTGCAACGCAAAATGCTGAGAAAGTTTCAGTAAAAGTATTAACTCGAATGTATCCAACCACATGTCGTAATATGGCTCTTATTTCCAGTAGATTACATTCACCACCTTTAACAAGCCGTTTGACTTATCTAAGTTAGGTACCTAAAATGTTTTAGTATTTATGCGGATGCTTAAAGCAATACGATTCTAGTAAATTGCCATGTTAAATGACCCAAAAAGGTACTAATGTTCGAAACAAAGTAAGTGCAACCGTAAATGAAATAAGTCGGTTATGGTTTGGTTTAAGAAAAAGAGGAAAGGATGTTAAACTACTGAATACATATACACTGCCGTTCAGTGAAGTTCGGTCATACAATAAAAATACTATTATATCACACTGTATACAATTATTAATACATAAAATTAGAAAAATATTAAGCATTATGTAAAGTAGAAATATTGCGACAACCACAATAAAGTCCCTTTTATTATCATTCCAACCCAGACTGCGAGGCGTAAAGATATAAATTTGCTTCATTTTACTGTTAAACGTGTGTATCTGTCGTTTTTGCGCGAAAGTTTTAAGAAAATTTACTTCAAAATGGCACGTGGCAAGCCTACCAGTGTAGAAAAATGTTCACGCATTATTACGCTGTTTGAAGAAGGATATTCGGGACTGCAAATTGCTGAAAAAATAAATACGAGAAGTTCAACAGTAAATGACATCCTAAAGCGATATCGGACAACTGGAACTATAGAAAATCGTGTTCGTCCCGGAGCATCTAGGAAAACAACAAAAGCTGAAGATTTGAGAATTGTATTATTAAGCAAACGCAATAGAAAATTAACAGCGCCACAAATAGCAGCCGAAGTCAATCGCGGCCGTGAAGAACAAGTTTCGGCGAGTACGGTAAAACGTCGACTTCAACAAGCGGACCTTCATGGGCGCATTGCCATTCGAAAACCCTTATTACGTCAGGGCAACAGAGCAAAACGGCTACAGTAGGCCCGTTCTCATCTAGATTGGTCGTTAGATGATTGGGAACACGTGCTTTGGAGTGACGAGTCAAAGTTTGAGGTTTTTGGGCAAAATTGACGAGTTTTTGTCCGAAGATCTAAAATCGAAAAGTGATCCCGAACTGCATTGTGCCTACAGTGAAGCAAGGGCGTAGTTCTGTGTTAGTGTGGGGATGTTTCTCCTTTGCTAGGACGGGAGATTTATGCAGAGTGCAGGGTGTAATGAGGAAGGAAAATTATTTTGCAATACTCCAGAATCATGCAGTGCCATCAGGATTGCGTATAATAGGCCGTAACTTTATATTCATGCATGACAACGACCCACAACACACTGCGTTAGTGTGTAAGAACTATCTAAAGGAGCAAGAAGAACAGCACACCCTGAAAGTAATGACATGGCCCCCACAAAGCCCAGATTTGAACCCTATAGAGTTGTTGTGGGATGAACTGGACAGGAGGATCCGAAAAATATGCTCAACTTCACAAGAACATTTACGGAATATTCTGCAACATGAATGGATTAATATTCCACAATCCCTTTTAACAAAACTTATCGAAAGAATGCCTAGAATAGTTCGAGCGGTGATTAACAGCAAAGGAGGTTTTTTCGATGAAAAAAAAAATATAATGTTCAGTATGTTATATTAGGCCAGAATAACTTTTTATTTATTTATTTTTGTCTTTTTTACCTGTACATACAATAAAATTGCATTTTGTTTTTAGTTTCGTTTGTTTCTGTAACCTTTTCATGTTTTTTACCAACCGACCGAACTTCTCTGAACGGCAGTGTACATAAAACTATTTTTAAGTTTTTCTAATGCTGCGTTTTTCCTGGATTTCCTATAAATACTACTTTTTGAAGAATCTTATAGTTCTCTAACAAAGTATGATTGCTCCAAGGCAATTTTTAAAGATTTGACAATTTAGTTTTTTTATTAATGTCGTTCATTTGCCATATTAGCTATGTTATAAATACCTAATTTATAGGATTCAAAAGAACTTTCCCGCACTATTTACAGTAAAAGACAGTTAAGGTTACGACAAGCTTCAAAACGTTTATACTTCGTGGGGCGATCATCACTCATTAAAAGAAAATAGCTTCAATCATTTATTTGCCAGTAATAGTTAAAGGAATTGAATGTCCCAATGTAGGACTGAGTGCTGAGTTGGTTTCATTATATAATTGAAGGCGTTGTAATAAAAACATAATATCAGAATACGAAACCTATACAAGTTCAGCATACTCAGGTCTAGGTTTTTACGACCTGGTGCGGATGTGTTTTTATCCAACATATGGGTTAGAGTTGTGAGACTTCTCCAGTTCAAAATGTTCCACATTCTGATGGTGTATCACTTGTCATGAGTTGCGAATATAGTCTGTACCTGGAAGAAGTATTAGTAATTAGCGATTGATGATGTTAGTTGCCTTGCTTCCCTAAGCGTGCCATTGGACTGTCAAGATCTATACAACTTTGATCACCTATGAATGGAACGTCGAAAATCTGCAACTTTATGTCATGTCATGTGTACCTACATGTTCATAACCTTAATTTGTAATCCTAGAAACACGAAAAAGTGGAAGGTTTTGTAGAAAAGGAAGTAGGCGAG
Organism: Oryctes borbonicus; assembly: GCA_902654985.2. Taxonomy (NCBI): domain Eukaryota; kingdom Metazoa; phylum Arthropoda; class Insecta; order Coleoptera; family Scarabaeidae; genus Oryctes; species Oryctes borbonicus. Next base: position 1,825,527 of record LR736867.1, on the reverse strand, counting down.
GATGGGGTAATAAGAAACTGATAGGGCAATAAGATACAATAAGTGTTACCACAAACAAAAGTGTCCCAATTTCCCATTGAGGGTAACAAGAAACAAATTTTTCAGTTCTGTCTCGTTATTACCTAAATTTTAGCAGGGGCAGCAGAAAACACGCACTTTATCCAGTACTTCACAAGATTTTCATGTTTGTTAATTTCCTTTTTATAGAGTGGTATAAATAACATATAACATACATTCAATAACACAAAAAAATAGCCTTTTCCTCAAGAATTTTTTTAATGGGGGTAATGAGATATCCACTTTGTGTATCTTCAGTTTTTACCTGTCTTTTTCAAGTACTGCTGCTAAAAAATTGAGCTAACAAAGATCACAGAGAAGGACAGCGTAGCCACTACTGCATTGTTCAAGTAGTGCTTTGTTTGCCTTTTAAGTGTATGTGGGATTGCTTTTGTGTATTTGGCTATTCCTCCCTAGTTTTTTTTACTTTGTTTTAGTAATTCATAAGAAAGTGTGCTTTTTACAGTACAGAAAGTATAACTGCAAAATCTTCCAATAATTTATTTCGAATAAAGACAAGCATCGAAGAGGTTAATGTTTTTAATAATATTACAGATAATACCAGAAGTGGTTGAATTCCAAAATATAGGAACTTCTGTTTCATGCTTTGGTATATTTTGAGAGAGAAAACAGGCACCCTTTATTATCTTTGAGTGCATGACAAAATGTATATTGTTGCAGAAAATAAACAAAGTACTCTGTGTGACTCGATAGACTACTTGGGCTATCAAAAACATTGCAAAGGCCCGTGTTCCATCTCTTGGCAAAAAGAGCTCGTACTAAATCGAAAATAAGGGATCTGCGAAAGGTGATAAATGGAAGTGCTACTTATAACATGCATTAATCAAATAATAAGTTATATGAATTTGTTGATTTGTGCAAACAATTCTCGAGCGCTTTGATGAACAAAATTTGTTTTAAATGTCGAAAAAGAGACGACAGGCAAGCGTTAATGGAGAAACGTGACATTGCACTGCCGAATGCCATGAATATTATTTAAAATTTGTTCTATTTGTACTTTAAAATATGAAATAATGAAGGTGATGCTGTTTTATTAATGAAAGTAGTTGTTGCATTGTAGGATGAATATTTGTGTTATATGCAATTGAGAACACAGAAGCAGTGGATAGATAATTTATTAGTTGAAATATGAAGATACACACTATGTTTCATTCATTAGAACTAAAAATTCTACCAAAATCTGCTTTAATATTTGCCATTAAAGCAAAAATAATTTGTGTTAAAGCAAATATAATTACAATAACTTTAACTTATTTTCAAATTAACTGTTTATACGTTTTTTAATTTAACCCAGATGTATCGATTGGTTTAATTCGGACAAAAATCGATGATGTAGGTAAAAAGTGAAAATAGAAAAACTATATACACACATCTTTTCGTGCTTTCAAGTTTATGTATGCAGAAATTAGAAAATATTCCTTGAAAACCTTTCTAATTGTTTATAAATCTAAAATAAAAAAAAGCAAAAGGAAACACTTTATCGAAAACTTCAAATAAGCTAAGCATTACAATGTTTTTTTTTTAAATCAATTTAGCTGAGGCTAAATTTGTCACTCAGTATAAGTACCATTTACCTAATTTCAATTCGATCTGAATTATCGACGCTTTGCTGGATGAATGAAAAAAAAAATGAAGATATTAAATCATTATTTAATTAGTTGCGATTGGGAAGCAAAACAGATCTACCACTGCCTCGTAAAATGCGTACTATCTTCGCTGTGGAGCTGTTTCATCGATCATAGACAGAGAACCTACACCGCAATCAGATTGATAGTTCCACGGACGCGGATGATCTGTATGAGTTCATAGTTGGCGTATGCTGATGCTTAGAAGAGGGCATTTAATGGGCAAAGGTTGCGGGTTAAGAAGTAGCTGTTCAAATTGTGGACATATAGCAAGATTCTTGTTGCCCTGACTCAGCGTGACAAAAAATTCCCAATGTGGAAGAGGCATGGAAATGATACAATGATACAGTTGGAGTTGTACGCTTAAGAATAATATACAAGGAATCGAGAAACTCAGTAAACACAATGAGACGCGCTACAATCCTGCAACAATATGCAAAGGCATGCGTTATCATTATTGTTATAATGGGTGCGAAGTCTCAGTTCTTGCTGAATGATTTCATACCTACCAACTTTAGGCCTATCAATGTAATAGTATAAAGCTTCTAGGAGCAGTTCCTTCCCTGTCTTTGATATGGCGCAGAGTAAAGTAAAGATACCTTACGTATCATGGCTAGTAACTTTTGTGTGCCGCAATCTATGATTTTGCAGGAGGTTTCTTTTTGTGATGTAATAAACGTTAAATCACTTGGCTATTTAAAAGATCGTAAATTTTTCTGTCCATAATTGTATTGTTCCAAGTGGCATACAGGTTTCCGCACTAAGATTGGTTCACAAGAGAGGTTCTAGGTGAGATTATTCTAAATACAGACCTATCTCTGTGATTCCATCACTTTACAGGATCTCGGAGAAGTACATTGCTGACACTATCGATTCTGTATTCTAGATAAAAATCAGTTTGGTGATAACTGAAGAACAAAGGTATTATCGTATATTACGTTTGGTTATTAGTGATATATTGTATGTTATTAACGAGATGTAGAAAGGTCAAGTTAACGAGATTAAAGGATATATTCTATCATTACGTTGCCTCTTTGTTTATGTATGACGAATCATCGTCCATTAAATTGATTGAAATATGAAATATTAAACATGACTTTTATAATTATAATCAATGTTAGATTCTTTTGTTGGGGATTTTTTTTTAATATGGTTTACTATTGTTATTTGTTTTAATTATTTTAAACAAAGCACTATCTTTAATGATTAAAGGTAAACAAATCTAATTACTGGATAAATAATGTATTTACTGAAAATGCCTGAAAACAATCAAAAATAAAATAGCTTCGTCATGGTATTAATAGAATTATTCACGACAAAAGCAGCAGAAGATGAAGAAAAAGAGTATTTTTAACTCTACCCTGCGTCGTTGTTGCCTCACAGCTAAGAAACTGCAGCTATGCGTTTCTTTGATACTACAGGCCGCCAAGAAATGTCGAGTTTGTCGTTTTGAAACTGTGAGGCAACAATGATACAGGGTAGAGAATACTCTCGGAACCACGCTGATGACACCGGGTAGACAGAAATATCTCCGTGGTTAGTATATTTTTTCTCTGCTTGTGTTGCGTTTGCCGTAAATAATTCGATCAATACCACGAGGAAGGTATTTGAGCATTATTTTTTTTTTGTTAATGTATTTGTTGTTCGTGATTGCATAAACTGCTGGTATTATTTATATAGCGATGATGTCACTATTAAGGGATGATATATTGCACAATTTAAGAAGCAGGATCAATCGTTGTCATCTATAAAATTTATTGCAATAACTTTGATCTAAGTCGTCCGTGTCGTCGTAAAGGTTTTAGCATGATACTCCTGAATATACGTAAAATTTACAGAGAAGAAACCCACTCAAATTTAACTATCTCATAAGAACTTAACTGTCAAGAAACTTCACTATTAAATACTTTCCAATGTCTTCAGCGATGTCGAAAATTGAAACATTGCCAGTTCTTTGAAAATGGTACATGGTGGAATATGTTAATCTGCTGTGCCCGAAAGAACAAAACGACAATACTAACGCTAATAAATTATTGTTCCTAGGTTTAATAACCAAGTAACTCTCTTCATTTAAAATAAATAACTTTATAGTTGACTTTCACATCTAAATAAAAAATGCTGCATGTGGCATCTCGCAGTACAACATTCAAATAGGTATAGCATTTGGGTCGCCTTCTACCACACGATATGTGTATATGTATGTATGTACAGTAGCAGCACTGTAGGGTTAGTACTAATATCGCTATCGCCCGTATATTTCTGTATTTTTAACTAAAAAACTAAAAAAATTCCGAAAAATACTTCATCTGATTGCAACGTTGTGTGTTTTGTTTATAAACAAAGCGCTTTGTTCTTGGATAAAATTCGTTTATTGGAAGCTGCATTTGTTTGACAAATGTATGTTAAAGAATTAAAAGAACAGTACTTGCTTTTAGCTATCGTTTTGTTAGGTGATATAAAATGCGCGCAATTATTGTAGTACTACATAACTAACATCAATGGCCATGTATACACGCACGTTGTGTATAAATAACAGACTTGTTAATTTTATAACACCGTTTAATATATTTTATTATACCGTTCATTGTCTATAGATAATCAATTTTTTTAGTGAAGGATATGGTAATAATAATATAACAATATATACCAACAATTTTTAGATTGAATCCACAAAAGTTGATAATTTATCCTGATTGATTGCATGAATTATCAATAATAACGAACTCATGAACATAATAATCATGCTTTTAACCTCCAACTTCTACTACTCTAACTAATGAACGCACCACAGACTTTACATTGCATTTATTTCATTCACAGCGCCCTGCATTCGTGATTTCGATATCTCAGGATCATGCGGTAGATTGTTTGTATAAAACTTTTGCTTCACTATATCCCACATGAAAAACGTCATCAGTGTAAGATCAGGATATCTAGTAGGAAACTTAATTGGACTAAATCTTCCCATCCATCTTTCTTCCAAGTGATTTGTCAACCTTTGCCATATTAGTATCAGCAAGGGACTCGTCTTATTGCCAAAAAATGTAGCGTTGTATTTCTAACCTTCAAGAAATGGTAACAAAAAATCCTTCAAAAGACGCAAATAAATTTGGCGAGTTGGATTTTCACCAATGGGCCACCATGGGCCAATCATTTGATCATAAAAAATTCATTCTTGAAATCGTGGGCATCATTTGTAAATGACGTAGTTCAGGTTTTCAAAAGCCCAAAACGACTATTTTGTGATGATACGTGACCGCTAGTGTAAAGAAACAAATAGGAACATTTTGTGAAAACTTCTATGTACGAGTTTTCACCAACCCACAAACAAAAGTTCCATCGCTTCTCTTCATCACTATTTTCAAGGGTACGTTTCAATGTTGTTCCGAAAGGCAGATCTTTTTTTTATAAATTCTTCGAAATAACATTTACATATTTCAAATTCTCTTACCAGTTTATACAATGCTTCGCACAATACAATTGTGTTAGGGAACTTTGCCCGAACAAGATCATTTGCATATCGATAGGAAAAGTTTCCGAAACCACAGCACTTAGTAAAGTAAGTCGTCTCTTCTTTGGCTAACATCTCGGGTGATAAATATGACATAAAGACGTTTGTCAGATCAATCTTGAGCATTTTATAAACTGTAATCTGTCATGCGCATCCTCAGTTTTTGAAACAACAATGAAACCATAAAATTCAAAATTCCGTGTTTAAGTTTTGTATTTAAGTTTAATTTTTGATTACAAACAACTTTCTTTTATAAGCAGCTTGCCTAAAATAATAAATAACGTCACTTCTCGATTGAGGTATTTTTACGTTTTCTTAATTTACTAACATCTGAGATGTACATCTGACCTGGAGCTTTTTCACGGCAAACTGATTTCTTTCAAAAGCAGAATTTTTTACAAAGAATAACTTTTTGTCGTAATAATAATAATAATTTTTTCTCTTGTCAATTCCATCCAGGGACATACTGGATATTGTCAATGCAGGAATTGGAAACACCTGTTTCTCTTGAGGGTGTATCGAATATAGATTGCATTTTAAAGGGACTAAAGCGCTACAAGAGGATATCCAGGTTATTTAACGAGATAACGCCCTGTTATATCTATCATTTGTTTCGGTCAATGTAGTAAATTAGTAATAACTTTTTCATAATTTCCATTTGGTGATCTGTACGCATACGTAACGATGCCAGCTATTCCTATGTCTGTGTTAATTATCGCAATCCGTTGCTTCTCTAATTTCTTGAGTATTAAGAAGTTGAGCATACACTTAATACCGACACTGCAAGTATGTATTTAATGGTGGTATTCTCATGCCAGGAAAATCATATGACATGATCCTTCTCTCACTCTCGTTAGGCAGTTATTACATGTTTGCGTGCATATTTCTTGGCCAAATATGTATAATGGAAGTTTTCGTCACGTAAGATTTGCATCATTACATAAGCACCTACAGGATAATTACAGCAATTTAAACCTACAATTAACGGAGCATTCCTTCGAAACGTCCGGCTTATAGTAAACGTTAACGTTAAACACGAGTAGGTAACAGTTGCTTGACAACTTACTACTAGAGGAGTGAAAACGCTCGAGTGTGCCTACCAGATTAGATATAATTAGGGAAAACGAGATAGCTTCGCCTAAACGGTCTGTTTTATTAGCAACGCGAAGAGGTCCTTTATTCTATTAATTACTGCATGTGCCTTTATTAAATTAACCTTCCACACATACATATTACATATTGCTATTATCGTTATCAGTGGCGGAGGGTAGCTTTTCACGTTACCCGCACTGCTGTCAGATAATGGAGAGAAAGAGCAGCCCGTATTCAATCATTCGCTTTTAGCGGAAACGGTGTCTGATCGTAAATCTAACATACGGTTACGTTTATAGCATAAGTTAGCGCACTGTAGAATTTAAACTCGGCTTAGGAAGATTCCATTTTGCTATTAATTTGAAGAAATTATGCTATTTATGAAAATTTGGCCAATGTATTTTGGAAACTGTTTAGGTTACTGTTTAGTGTAGGGAATAATCCTTACACTTTTGCTGAAATTTTAGTTTCTGTATATTTCGATTAAAACTTTTCGGTTATCTATAGAAATCGCCTTCGTCTAACAATTTTAGTTGTAAGAGTTTATTTATGGGAGTAAAACATTTTTTTCTTTCCGATTCAAAATGGAGGAGCAATATATCTGTGCCTCCATCGAAATTATTAATTTTTTGTGCATATATTACTAAAATTTAGTGAATGAAAATTGATCACTCCATGCATGGGAATTTATGCATTGTAGTAATTTTCACTTATTCCGCTTACTATTATATATATTAATATATAATTATATATTATATATATTAAGCTTACTATTGTATATTATTAATATTTGACATATATAATATAATACATAAACAGATAATTTAATTAACAACTAAATGATAAAACAAGGGAGAATTCCAAGGTGTCAATAACTGGTCAAATTAACACGTAGCTGATTTGTAGGACCCATTGCCTACGGGATAAAATCTATCCCTGAAATTTTAACGATTTTCAGATTTTCTCAAATTACGCCGTTATTATGAATAAAAAAGAAGAAAAATTGTATTGTAAAAATTGTAAGTGCAACATTGCCTTAAGATCTCTTGTAAGGATAGATTGCGTGTTGTGTAATTTCATTAGCTTCAAAGAGGTACATGCATTCGTACATACACATAGCTGTGTGACATGGTTATGAACAATGAAAGAGTGAGATAGATGCCGCAGCACTTAGACCACAATATGTTCGCTATGCATCCTCTTTATACCGGGTAATCTTCTAGACCGTCAACCCACTCACTGACTTGGCATAGGTGAGGACGTTGTCCTAATGGCTAGATGTAGTCGCTCGTAAACCAGTATGATTTTTCAAATTGAAGTCAGGGCAGAACATTTACAGAGGAGATGTTCCAGTGTTTCGTCTTAGCTTGGCTGCAGTTACATAACAGGTCTTTAAGCCGGTAATGTTCAGTCAGAATCCCGATAAACACGAGAAGGCCCGTTCTGGACAGTCTCAGATATCTTACGTTGAATGGTGTGCACTCCGACTGACGACTTTTACCTTGTAAATTTCATTTTTGAACCAACTCCATAAACAATAGCCTTGTGGTGTGCGGTCTGGATATCTTCGAGGCTAACTAATGGGACTACCGCGACCAATCCAGAGCTCTGGAAATCTATCGTCTAAATGTTGATTGACCTGTTACAAGAGCTCCATCATGCTGATAATTCATTTGCATTCTGATGTTTACAAGAACATCCTCTAGCAGTAATTGTAATTTATTTTGCAAAAAATTTAAATTGTGCTCTCATGTGAGGCGATTCTCCAAAGTAAGGTGGTGAATAAATAACTACGGATTATATCACACACAAAACATTTACTGAAAACTTGCGCTAGAAATTGCTTTCGACTGTTTCCATACGCTTTTTATTTTATTTAAGAAGTATCAGCTCGAAAACAAGCGAAGATTTAGGTCATTTACAAGAACGCTAGTTAACATTTTTCGATTACGCTATAACTTAAAAAAAAATGTAAATCGAATAAGAACATATGAGTTTCTTTACATTATTTTCACATTATATGACATATGGTTTGCTGTTACGTTTGACATCTAATAATTTGTGGAATTCCCTAGTCCCTAGATATGAAAACTATGAAATATCTCAGTGACCGTATCTTTCATAAAATATAAGAATGTTTAAAATTCTTTCAGATGAAGCTAAAGTGAAGAACTAGCAAGTAAATGTTAGCTTTGTTTTCAATCTCAACTATTAATATCCAAAGAGGTCCTCAAAGAGCTGTGCAATGAAACTCTGTGAAATTTTGTAGTGGCACCTTTAGAGAATATACGCCGAGAAATTTAAAACTCTGTTAAGTTAAACATGAAAGATCCTATGAAACGTTTTGGTATTATGTACTGCATATGTAGATGAAAATAAAAACAACTACTTAACTGTCAATATATATTTCACGGACCAAATTTGCCCGTATTAAAATAGGTAAATGTTATCTCCTATGTTCGGGGTAATTTTTACCCGTATTTTTAGGCTGCATGTTACATGCGTTTGAACTGAATAAATCTGCCATGAAGCTTGTCATTGTTACGAAAATTGACTCGGTAAGATTGCTTTAATGCACTATCGAATACTACGAATATTATTCTGCATCTCCGATGATTTTGCCCTTAAATCAATTGGTTATTGACCCGAGATTGTAAATGGATATTACTTCTAGACGATTGGCAACGGTAGTATGTATATGTGGCTAATGCACCTTGCACGCGTGGTGCACTTACCGTTGCCCTGAAATTATTCGACTGTGTACGATGTAATGTAATGCCAGATATAGCAAATGTTAAAGTGAATACTGTAATGGTGCGCGCACTAATTAGGAAGACTACGTCCACTGAATTCGCGAACTGTTCTGTTAAGTTTGTCTAGGTATTTCATAAAGTAATTCTACGTTCCATTTTATGAGCAATGATCCTTTAAGTAGAATTCTTAAATATTTTAACCACAAATTGATCATCACTAAGGACGAAAAAGCAGTTTTACGACAACTTTAATATATGTTATATCAACTAATAACAATTTCAAATTAGAAATCCTCAACTTTCTTAGGAATTTATAAAGTAGAAATTAAAATTAGTAAATTAAATTTCGCGACGACAGATTTCGTGTAAGCAGCAAAAGTACGAGGAGTATTTTTTTTAATAAGGTCGGTTTTTGAACGAGAAAATACGCGCGAACGCGTTTAAGCGCCATTTGTCTGTCTGTGTGCTGAGCTGTAGAAGTTCATTCGTAATGTTAAAGAAAATTGCCTGCCGACTGTGAGATACGATCTGTAATTCGATTCTTGGTTGCAAACTCCGGCGTGCTGTATAAAACAAGCGGTGTGGTCTAATACTTCCGGTGTGATGTTGCTTCATGACAATGCAAGGTCACATGTTTCTGCACAAACACAAGGTCTAAACATCCACCTTACAGAACAGATTTGAACCCAGTGATTTTCACTTGCTTCGGTACTTAAAGGAGTTCCTTGGTGGGTCAGCGGTTCAACGAAAAAGTGAAAACTGCAGTCATGGATTGCGCTTCTTGATAGGCGGCAGATTTCCTCGACATCGAAATCCAAAAACTTGTTGAACGGTATGACAAATGTTTGAACAAAAATTGAAATTATGTAGAAAAGTAGATGAAAGTATGTAGAATATGGAAATTGATATTTACAGTATTTTTCTTCTTATTCGAAAACAGTTCTCATTAAAAAAAAGCCCTCGTATATAACTATATAAAACAGAAGCGGATTAGGATAGTTATATGGTGGTTCTAAAGTGGTAAAGTGAATAAATACGGGTTTTCTGTCGAACTACTCTCACCAAGCAAAAAAATAGCCAGTACGAAGATTGTTGAAGTACTGACCAATTTCTTTGTCTGATTATGTGTAGTTCGACGAGAAACCGGTAGCAGTTTACTTTATTAAAGATTTGTGAGATCTCCAGACCATTTAATATTAATTGTAGTTTGAGGCTTTCCTCAGCAAGTAAGTCTAAATAAACATAATTGTTGCGTCATGGACTTTTAAATCAGTCAATATAAATCAAACAGTTGAATCAGAGAGTGGCGACTTTTGCAATAGAATCAAAAACCTATGCTATAAATTGGATTGTAGGTATGCGATAAACCTATTCATTTCGTTCTTGTTTGGTTCTGTTATGTTTTGTTTAGAGGTTAGTGGTTTTAAATCTGCTCGCCTGGATGAATTTAACAATTAGAAATAAAACAATAGGTAAGTTTATTACTGACGATATTTCTAAATCATCGTATTTAAAATGAAGGTACAGAATTCCTCCTTACAAGTTTGATGTGCTGCAGGACTAGTTTCGGATTAAACAGTCATTAGAATCTATGGTGTACAGTACGCGATTATACAAAATATAAATGACGCTAATTTTATAATTAACTTGCGTATGAGAAAATCTCTAATTAAAGGTGTTAATTTGAAGAATTTAAAGTCGTAGCGTCGTAGCAATTATTCAGAAGTAACTGATTTTCTTTTTAAAAATTAATCAAATCAAAAAATCAAAATTGTCGAAAGGGTTTTTAGAGACACTTCCGAATTCCCCGACTCCTAAATTTTATCGAAATAATTTTTGAAAAGCATTAATTTCTAAATTTTCTCAAAATTTTCCCTCGTAAAACATTATAATACATATATCAAAGTAAACGGACGGAAATGAATAAAATGTTCTCTGGCGTAGTGTTGATAGTCGGACATGCCTACCAGGAACAGCTTAGACACTCTGTGAAGCAGACAGGAAATCTCCATCAAGGACAGGTTAGACCATCGGCAAGATAGATGGATCTTGCCCATCACAGCTCGAGCCGTCTGGTGTGCATGGGGAGGTATATGAAAGACAGGAGAGAACTCCTGTCGAATGAAACCCGACAAGACTTTTTTATACATAAAATTCAAGCGGGATATCGTTTTCTGTAAGCGACGTAGGGGGGACAAAAACAATTTTACAACAAAACGTCCATAAGCTCTAGAACGATCGATTGGTAAATCGTATTGCTTAAAAGTAACATACAGGGTTAGAAAATTATTTTACTAATCTTTTTTCAGCTTAAAACATTCAGGATTGTACACTTAGTGGATACTATCATATCTTCTATGCTTTAATGTCTGTATTAAATACAGAATTTGACGGTCGCGTGTCCTGCTGGTAGTAAGAAGGATTACCCAGCAGAGGAGCTGAAATACGTGTGTACACATGACCAGAGATGCAAGCGGTTTAAATATAATTTAGCATAAGATGCTGTAATATACAAAATGTTCACATTAATTTTAATATTAAAATATCTCCTTTAATTTTTTAAGTATTAAAAACAATCATTTTCGTAGAGGTAATAAATACAAATCACGTGTTAATTTATACTATTAAAGGAGCTGCAATAACATTGGGAAATTCCTTTTTTTCTTTGATCTCATGAGCGAAAACTCTTCCCTAAAAAAGAGTCTGCGCGTTTAGATTTTTTGTTCATAAAACATAGGAAAACACGATACCTGAAGTTTTAGTGAAAATTATGAAACACTGATATACTATAGACACGCTATATTCTACAGATAGAAATTGATCGGTATATTAATAAAAGAAGAACATTAACTAAGATAGTTTCGTATACAGCTTCCATTAAGAACTATGTCACGTTCAATTGAAATATTTAATTTAAACACAGACCATAATATAGATACTATTAGCGGTTTACCCATTGTGGGAAATTGCCATGCGAATTATTTGAATAAATGTATAAAATTTCCATTTATCTAAAATACTTTTAAATGCAGACATAGATGTTACAACGGTGGCACATTTAAACGTTCGAAATGTGCTACAAAATAAAAAACGTTCGTATAGTTTGTAATTTCCATTATTGTGGCATGTTAAAACTTTTAATTTTATCCGTCGACCATATATATTAATTATACTTAGCTTTAATTCATTAGAAGATAGCGTGCGTACAACATTATCGGTAATATGTTGATTAAACTTTAACAACTTTGCCTACGACTACGTTCTGAAAGTTTTACTTGTGAGGAACTTGAGGAACTCTTGTGGGTTTGTATGGAAACAAAGTTGAAGCAGACGAGGCGAACTCTCTAAGTACAAAAAGTAACTTAACATAACTTAGAGAATCGATTTTTTCATTCTTTCTATAAAGATGTAATGGTGTATGGTGCAAATTATGTGTATTTTCTTGCTGGTTAGACAACTGCGTTAAATAATATTCATGCCTACGAAGAAAGTTTTGTTGAACATGTTCTTATCTGTGCTTCTGGCGTAATATTAGCCGGTCCGTCAATATAGACAACCGGTTTAAATATCCATACAGAAAGAATCTGAAGGTGACAAATCGGACGATGCGGACTATTAAAACTGTTCCTCTACCTCTAGTCCCATTTTCAACTAAGGGAATGTTTTAAAGAAGAACAGCTAGTGAATTTCTTAAGAATTCCGCGTGTACTTTTCTCTTGTTAGAAAGAAAGACCAATTAACGGATGTTGTATACTTATACGTGTTATATAAAATAAATTTAAATAGGGGAAGATTGCCACAATGTTGAACTTGATATGAATTTTATCAAAAGAAATTTAAAATTAAATCTTTGGAAAATAGTCGAAAACATTATTTTTTTGTATGAGAAATTCCTTATTTTGGGTTTGTATATTTTATTGCTATATTTGGCGACGTTTCGTTAATTTGTTGTCAACATTTTCAAGCCTTCTGAGAATTTTTTTGTTGATTTTAGTTATTTGAAGTTTGTTTTCCTTTGTTTTTGTTTATATTGAATTACATGATTTTATTTTTCATTTTAAATATTACACATATAGTTTATTGTTTTTACCTCTAGTCATCTTCATTTTCTTGTATAATTTTATATTTTTCCCTAATTGGCCTTCGAGTCCTTGAGATATGCGTACAGTCTGGTCATTAATTATAATTTTAGTTTGTTATTAACTTTTTCCGGGTTTCGCCGTGTGTCAAAACGTTCCCTTGACGTTTCGACAACAATTCTTGGAACACCTCAACTCGCAGCAGCCAACCGTTAAATTCACAATGGAGAAAGAAGAAAATGGAAATCTGCCTTTCCTGGATGTAATAGTAAAGAGAGCGGAAGAGGGAATATTGCAACACGCAGTATTTAGAAAGAAGACGCTCACCGGTTGATATCTACATGCGAAATCTCACCATCATCCGATGCAGAAGACGACGATAATTAAAACCTTACCATCCAGAGCCAAAACCGGTGATGACCTACATTTAGCCAGTGAGAAGATATATCTGGAGAAAGCATTGAAGAAGAATGGTTACACTGACAGTGAGATAAGAAGAGCCACTACGAAAAAGATGCCGCTAAAGACGACTACAGAATCACAGAGAGAAATGGCGTGTTTACTATACGTAGCAGGAGCCACCGAAAAAGTAGGACGAATCCTGAAGAAACATGACATACAAGTAGGTTTCGGGACTGCAAAGTCAATCCAGTATTATCTACCGATCGCTAAGGACAGGATAAACAAAAATCGCATATAAGGTATCTACAAGATAACAAGTCAATGCGGGCAGTGCTACGTCGGACAAACAGGAAGAGATATCGCAGTAAGAATAAAGGAGCACGAAAGCGACGCAAGCAGTGATAGAACATGTACACGACACAGAACATAAAATGGATTTCAACAACTTAAAAATGATAGCCACTGCCAAGAACTACGGAAAAAGACTCATCAGGGAAGTAATAGAAGTAGAAAAGAGCAAGACTGTCAACAGAGAAGAAGGGTAGCACCTTAGAAACACGTGGAATAGTCTACTACAGAGATCCGTTACGCGCAGTGGAGCGGAAACTTCACGGTCGAATGTATCAACAGCTTATATAAGAAGAATGTCGGACAATGGAGAATCAGTTCAGTTATCCTGAAGAACCCGTCAGCATGAACGGTGAAACGTCGAACGAAAGTTTTGACACTCAGCGAAACCCGGAGGAAGTTAATAACAGTAGCAGTTATATCGGCCCTGAAAGCCTACGCAGTGTTATAATTTTAGTTTCTTTTTTTTTAGTTTAATTCCTAATATGTTACAATATACATATAATTTTTCTATTTTGCGTTCATAACGACTTCATTATGAAACCCAAATAACGTAATTTGCGTATCGAAAAGAGACTCATTTCGATACGCAAAATCTCACTATCTGTTTTACCGAAAAAATAAAATTTTTTAAATATCAATATGCTGCTCATGAAATTCCCTATACAAAATGCTCGTTCCATAAAACGTTTGTTGCACTCGTGTGCGACAAGGCCACGTCTTACGTAACTCGTTCTTTAATTTACTATATTGACATTTTTGCAATAGATTGCCAACAATTTTGTTGATGTCAAATGTCACTGGTGTGGTTAAATTATAACAAACCAAATTTAGGATCATTTCTCTCACAGTCACAATTTTGTGACTAATTGCAATGACAGGCTTGACTATTTTGTGTGATACGTAACAATTATTTATGAACAGAAACTTACATTTTTAATATCAAATTTAACGACACAGCTTTTACATTTTTGACAGTTTAAAAAAATGATTTCGTATCGCTAGAGAAAATATAATATATTGTTTCACTACTTTATGGAAGGACTTTATGGAGTAAGTGTGAAAAAATCGGAGGTATCACATAATCTAATTGCAAGACTTTAATTATCATAGCTCGAAGTAATTTTATTCCTATTTGGGACCATAGCGATATTAATTAATATGCATTTGTTAGGTACAATAGCTTTTGTTATGTAATGCCATTTTGATTTCTCATTATATCCTGTATTGGCCCACTAATATAGACTACACAAATTGCTTTCAGGTTTTCATGCTTTGTATTTTCAATTCTCTTTCATGCAGCTATTGCGATGCTCGCGTTGTTATAGAGAGAGAAAACGTCTAAAATTTTTTTCATATGAGACTTTTAAACCATTATCGCAGAGTAAATTGGGGCAATAATGACACCTTTGTAAGATTTACTATATAAGGTAAGTCAATAGGAACACACCAAACTCCAGGAGTGTATTGTACACCTGAAAGTACTGTAAGAAACTCACACGCTCTTGTTCGATTTTTATTTGCTTTCAAGCATGCGACGAATCGACGGTAAATCAAGAAATACCTAAAACATAAATCAGAGCATTATTTGGTTTGTTGTATTTCACCTTAGTTTTAAAGAATTCTGGACTAAATGTGGTCACAATAATTTGGGACTCAGATTTTTAGATGTATAATATTGAAAAATCAATATGAATTCCTTCTGAATTGTTTTCGCTTCGATGACAAAAGCACACGTGCAGGACGGAAAGTTGTCGATAAATTTCCTCCGATTGGATGCATGTTTATTGATAATTTCCATTTGAAAATGAGACTATACTCCCACATGTTGGAAAGCAACAAGTAGGCCGCGTATACAACAATATTCCAATAAAATATGTAATTGAGTTAATTAAAATAATACAAGGTTCAAACAGAAACACATAGCGATGGGTATTCGGTTCTTATTATGTGGCTTAGTTGAGGAATTGCTGTCGGTAAAGCTTACTATTGTAGGAATCATTAGGAAAAATAAAAGGGAAATTACACAGCAATACGTTCCGGCAAAGAGTAAATCAGATCCATCTTCCATGTTTCCATCCGGTGAAATCAAAAAAACATTTGACCCACTTTATCACTTCAAAATGTGGTGAGAAAAACTCGTAAATGGCCCATGCGCATATTTTGTGGAAAGCTCGATGCAGGTGATGTGTTCTTTGTATGCATCATGCTACGACTAAAAGTAACGAACCTATGAGTCGTTCTGAATATTCGAAACAGTTAATAGCTGTGTTAGTTGAGGCTCATGTGAAAATTAGAGATGCCAATCTAAGAATTCCAAGAATTGGTAGGAGTAATATCAGAGACTTCACTGAATGATGTAATAGAACCACCACTTAACATTTCTGGTCGTTGTGCTTACTGTTCGCAGGCATCCAGGTGATCCTAAAATATGTTATTCTAGCGTCAATTGAAAAATGATTGCCAAATCACAATCTGCGAAGTTTGTAAATTATTATTATAAGAAGCTTGCCGCCGACACATGTTTTGTTCAGTGTTTCAGTTTTGTAACGACATACCATTTTCCTAAATATTTTTCTTTACTTTGATCGTATTTACAACTAAAAAATAAATATTACGTTTCAACGCATTTTTGTTATAAATTTTAATTGAAACTTTGCCAAAACATGGGGTCCTTTGTGACTCCATATTGTTGTTATTCTCACGTTGTTACTCTAGGATTAACTAAAGCTTAGAAGATTTGTTAAATCTTCTATGTATGTTGTAAGTAATCTTTATTGTGTAGCAGAATTACCAAAAGAAATTATATAGCTTCTAAATTAATTAAAAACCAGAATGGGTGATGCATATAACTTTTATTTATTGTTGCATGATGCGCTGCTATTCCGCAATGCACAGAGTAGATTTATTCTGCGTGAAACGTGTGCATATTGAAATTGTTGCGTGCAGTTGTTGTGCAATAAATTAAACGTTTCCAGCTCAGTAAAAAAACGCCGTTTCGATAAATTACCGATGTTGTTTTAATATCTTGCAGCGGTCCACGCTTTAAAGGTGTTTTAGCAAATACAGATACATAAATTTGTTGGCGGCCATGTTCTAAGCAAATTAATTTCACATCAGTTTTTGCACGATTTTCAGTTTCCACTTGCACTCTGACCAAGCAAAACGACCGCAGTAAACGGTACACCGAGCAAATATTCGGTAATTATCACGAAATACGACGAGCAGAACATAACGTTTCGAAATTATAAATTACGGTGCATTTCCCGTTGAATAAATTTTGCCTTCTAAAGTTGGTGGAATTTACTTTTACGTTTGTTATAATTTTATATTTTAGTTGTAACAAAAATTGAATGAGTGTTACGTTAACCCTAAAGTGGAATTAGTTAGTGACCACTGTGAATTGAAGTTAGTGGAAGTATATTGCAATTAACACCACAAGTTATAATAATAATTTGCATCTTAGAAATATTTTTTTGTAAAAACCCATGACTGTGTATTGTGTATATGCAATACATATTCACAATGTCAATCAATAGATCGTCGTTAGGCCAATCGCAAAATATATCCAGTTGTTGCATTGACATTTCTGGAACAGCGAGCAATGAAGTGAACAGATAGGAAAAATATTTTTTGATAACAGATATTTCTGGAAAAAGTACCTACGCCTAAGCGGTGGACGATGACGTAAGCGGAAGCTTACGGACAATGATTCATAGTAAAATGTACACAATATACAAGAAACTGCAGGGGGGAATTCGAACCGCTCTCTGCGCCCTTCTTCACGTCATCACCCACCACCACTGAATTAAAGCATCGTATTTATTTAAAAGTAGTTGAAAAGCTAAAGGAGACGACTAGAGGAGATTTAGAAGAAAAGGATTAACGCAAAAGGGAAGAAACTGGATTTAAAAAAATAAACATTAACACAAAACACTTACTGTAAGTAAATTTAAAGTATTTCATAAAAAGCGTTGAAAATAGAAGGCAGGATCTGGAATTTCATTTTTCGTTTACTAGAACATATCAAGTTATTGAGTTTAAATAACGAGATCATTTTTCCTTTTACGTATTCTTTACTTTATCGGAGCTTTTCACACACGTTTTTCTGTGTATAGTAGCCAAATTAGTTTGTTTTTCGAATTTTATCCTGCAACTCGATCAGAAACCAAACGAACTATCAATATTCGTCACAGTCTCTCATTTTTCACAAAAGTAGCCCAGTAATACATAAACCGCAAACTTGAGCCTTTACTAACAAAGGAGACACAATACAAATACAACGAAATTAGGATAGAGTGCACATGGATATACAAAAGGTCCCAATGGGAGCTGTTACCACACAGTAAACAAAATAATTTAATGAGAGTCTGTAAGCTGACGCAGTATGTATAGTTGTATGCTTTATATCAAACATAATAAAATACGAAATTTACATAATAAAATGCAAATAACCTTTTGCTGACTTCTGGGGTTCTGGGGGACTTCAGGGTGTACTTTGACCATTAGCCGTAACTCCGTCCTAGACATACAACTGTTGATTCACTACACAAATGGCACCGCAGTAATAGGTTCCTCTTTATTTAACGCACTTCGGTTTGTGGCAACTAATCTTTCTCTGGCACCCTTTTAAGATTTTTCTATTATTGCATACGTATATGGACAATGTTCAGCTAGTACGTAAGCAATTTAACCCTCAAGTACTATCGTGTTTTCAGGTAACACAACTGCTATCGTGGGGTGTTTTACACCCCACTCTTTAAATTTAGCTTTTTTTTGTTAGTTATCTTTTTTTTTTCACTTTTAAACCCACAGTGTAATAACTAGACCTTTATCTTGCGATTGTTGTAAGGAAAAACAAAACTTTATTTAAAGCAAAACAGAAAATTAGGAGGAAATGTTACATTCATAAAAATTATGTAAAAAGTATTTCTTCGTACAATTTTTTCTTTTTACAAAATTGTGTTCTGTATTGTTAAGATGTCTTGGTTTTTTCTGTTACTGGAAACTATGGTCTTACTCCCTGTAAAAGAAAATGCCATTAGCATTTCACATAAAAATTCTGACAATGACGTTGTGAGGCGTACATTTTATTTGACAAAAAACATGTAATGTGTTATTTCATGTAATCAGATTTTTATAAATTTCTTACAATTTACCTTTGTAAGCATTCTGCGCATTTTACAAGTTGCTCAGAATGTTCCTTGCAGACATGCTGATGACATCTATGACACGTGGTTTTTATTTTCTTGTCTCTATTTCGCCCGCAGATGTGACACCTTTTGTAGGTTCTTGAAGGTTCTGCTTCTTGTGGCTGTTGTTGTGGTGTTTCTAAGCCTAGTAAATTTTTGATAATTGAGTTTAGCTTAGTTGACAATTCTTTTGTTTGGTATCGTCTTTTTACGTGGTCATTGACGAGTTCTCTTCCTAGACGAATATAAAATTCTCTTCGTGTCATGTTAACTGTATGGTCTGAAGTGGCTAAGAAAATTATGTAACTGTTGACACGTGAAATGTCTACCATTGCTCCTAATATAGCCATTGGCCATCGTCTGGTTCGTCTTTGGCAGGAGTACGTCATACACTTCTGGTCTAAAGCATCAACTCCCCCTTTGGTACAATTGTAGAAATTTATTATTTCAGGTTTTGCATTTACTTCAACATTTCCATTGTGATGCATAGACGAAACCAACAAGACACAGTTGTTCTTTTTTGGTTTGAAGGAAACCAACGTATTATCGTGCGTAAATCCAAATTTACAGGTGTTTATTGGTTGCTGTTTAGTTTGTAAAAATGCTGGCGGAATTTCGCGCTTATTCTTACGAAGTCTTCCAACATACGTTATACCAACCCGTTTCAATTCATTCAACAGCTCTATAGAAGAAAACCAATTATCTCCTGTTAGATTTCGATTTGTATTGATGATCGGAGAAATTAATTTGAGTACACTACGTGTTGGAACTGAAAGTTTGTTTGGATTGGGTTCGGTTGTCTTTCCTGTATAAATAAATGAATTGATCAGATAATGCGTTTTCGAATCGCATAAGCACATAATTTTGATGCCATATTTTTTTGGTTTACTCTTGATATATTGGCGAAAAGAGCAGCGGCCGCGAAATCCAACAAGCATTTCATCTACAACAGCATATTCGCTGCAACTGTAATTATTCGTACAGTTTGCGTTGAAAATTTCATAAATTTTTGAAATGGCAGCAAGTTTATCACCATTGTCAATCCTGTTCCTTCTAGTTGTTTGATCGTCAAATCTTAGCACTGACAAAAGAAACAAAAACCGTTGTTTAGACATGACACCTCTAAAAATATCTCGTCCCGTACCATCCGTTGCAAAAAGACTTCTAGTATCTTCGTGGTTTGATTTAACCACTCCTGCCAAAATTACAAGTCCCAGAAATGCTTTCAATTCAATCATGTCTACATGTTCAACATAACTTGCCGTTGGTCCATAAGAAGAACTCGTTTCCGTTATTTTTGCATTTGTATGCTCTAGTATTTCATTTAGAATTTCTTCCGTAAAGAAAAGAGAAAATGCTTCAGAAGGTGTTCTTGGAGGAGTATTTACTGCCGGACCCTTTGCTCCCGGTCGAAGAGTGACTATATTAGAAGATCTGGTACGTGAAGTAGCAGGAGGATTTTTGGACCACTTATATCGATTTCGTCCATAGAAGTAACTTGTTCTTGCACTGACATCACCTAAGTCTTCTTCACTTTCGTTTTCAGATTCGACTTCAAATTCTGAACATGTGTCGTGATCACTATGTTCGCTTGCTGCATCACTCAAATCATCATCACGTTCATCAGGGCATTCACTTTCACTAACATCATCGTAAAAGTTTTCGGCAAGATTTGCTAATTGTTCATCAGTTAGAAACTTTATCATATTGTTTTTACTATTCAATACACGTATTATAGAAGGGAAATAAGGAACAAGTTGACGACGCTCTGGTTTGTGAGGAACTGAGTAAGAAATTTGTTTGAGTCGAATATTTATACGCCGTACAGAAATCAGGGGAAATGCCACTATTTGATTTGTAAAAAATCACCGAAGTCGAACATAAATGAGTGAATCCCCTGTACATGTAGGTACTATAATAAAAATCGCCGAATTGGAACGTATATAAGTGAATCCCCTATACTTACATGCACAACAACATCTGTGATTTCCCCAAAAGAGGACGAGGGCTATTATCACTATAAAATTCTAAATCATTGGTTAGAATACACTACGCTATTTTTGAAAAAAACAAACGTAATTGCTATCGTGGGGTGTTGAGACACCCCAAAAGCTATTTTTTGCTAAAACTGTAGAATATGGTAAATAATAAATTACACTATATTACATATCTCATTTGCATAGGCGAATACCTGGAACCTTAGAAATGTGACAAAAATAGTTTTAGAAAAAATTAAAAAAAAATGACCTCTGGGGTTCCGAAACACCCCACGATAGCACTTGAGGGTTAAAGAAAAACCATAAAAAAAATATTCACAGACAACATCAAGTATACAGTACACCTATTCAATTCATATCAACCTCCCTCAACATCTTCTATATTTATCTCTCGGAGTTTTTGAGGTAATTGACCATCCAATAGCTTAAACGCCTTTTATGCTAGAGTAATGATTCCAATTTTTTTGAAACAGTATGTCAAAAAATATTTCACATCACTTAGAAAATCGAGATCATTACTAAGTTTGATTCATGTTATTCCAACTTTCTTTAAATAGAATAGCCTGTATATGTTTCCAGAAGTTTATAAGATTTTTTTTATGGCTAAAGTGTTTTTAGGAAATTTAATATGATGCTACGCAGATAAATTTTTCTGCTAAATAAGTGCCGTGGCAAAATAGTAAGTATAAACTTTAACCTCTCTAAAGATATTAATTAAAGATAATTTATAAAAGTTTTTGTGCTACAATTCCAACATCTACGTGAAGTCATCACCGGATGTTAATAAAGATTATTTCGTAAAAATCAAAGTACCTCAAGAACTGGGAGAAAGTAGAAGAAGTTGATGCAAATTGAGGAGAGTCAATCGAAAATACAGTAACGTACAAAGATCAAACTTGTGCCGTGTGCAGCGGAAACTAAACTTTATGATTGAATATTCAATTTTATGTTGTGTAGGACTTACCTCCGAATCATTTTTGATTAAAAGTTTTATTTTAGATTGCTCAGGAAAAAGGAAAAATTTATTAGCCGTAGAATAATTTTATATGAATGTAAATATTTCTTCAATTTTGCAACGTTTATTGTGATATACTTTTTGATACTACGGTATGTTATTCTGGAACGGTAGTGTATATGATCAGGTGTACCGTTATATATTTTGAAATTGTTTTACCTCCCTACATCATGTATAAAAAATGTTACGTCAGCCGAATTTTTGGTATATATAAAGCTATGCAGATTCTGATTCTGTAGGAGTTTTCTCTTGTCTTTTCCCATTTGCGTCGCTGACGGCTTGAACTGTCCTGGGCAAGATCCACAACATTGACAGCTAGACCTGTCGTTGGTGGCTTTCTCTGTTTATATCGCCGAGGGCTTGAGCCGATCATGGTAGATTTTTTCGACTTGCTCCACATCGCTGAGGGGTAAACTTGTCATTGGCGAATATTCCCCGTTTGCATCGGTGGCGACTGGAGCTGCCTTTGGAAAACATCTTCGGCACTCAGTTAGACAACATTCCATTAATTTACGTATTTCACCGTTCGCAAATATTTGCAAATTTTATTGATCTTTATTTTTTTTTGTCTTCTTCCGTACATACCACGAATGAGATTTTATTTCATTGGTTTTATTTTAAGAATTTAAATTTGTTTGATATTATGATGTACCTTCTTTAAATGACTAGTCATTGCAAGCAGTAAAAAATACGCAAAGTATTAATGAAAAGAAATGCGTCCTAGTCTCAATGACCCTTTCATGACTGACTTTCATGACTTGCACAATATTGCTCAGTCTTGGAACAGATGTTCCGTTTTGCTTGTACACAAACTCGGCTTGTACAAGCATGTATAATGAAAATTCAATCTCTGCTCAAGTCGCTTGTACAATCAAAACGCTTGTGCAAAATTCTCATACCCATGTTCAAGTATACTTGGACAAAAACACTGCACATGCATGCTTCCCAAGTATGCATCTGTGTGTGTGTACCCATGAGATCGATATTTCGAAAAGAGAGTTAATTCATCTAAACTATTTTGACACGCTTTCCGCTTTCAGTTGCAATCATACATGTGTATCTCTATAAATATACATTTACTGCAACGTTACGATATATAAATTCAGAGTAGTTTCAATAAACCTAATATACAATCGATAATCCCACATCCGCCAAAAATCCGAAGAAAGTGTTTTATTACGATCTCCTAGCGGTTGGGTTACATAAAATTACGAGCGGAAATCTTACGTTTTCTTCGTTTTTTCTTTTCGAAAGTCGATAGCTAGATAACTAGATAGCAAATTTATTTTCTAATCTCGCGTTACAGAAGGAAACTATATGTGATAATCTTGTCTTTGTGGTAAAAAACTGTACCCTTGGGAGTCGCAACTTTATTTCAGATTAGATTGAATGCGACGTACGTATTTTCGCAAGATAAAAGAATTTGTAATTTACAGAGATGATAGGAGCGTTTTTATGAACCGATTCGATGTATTCGAATGCTAGGTTAACAGGGATGTTCTAAATTATTTTTGTCACATCACACATTATAACATTTTATATGAATAATATATAAATGTCTACGATTCTTAAAATTTATACATAGAAGAAATGTTGTCAGGAAAATTATAATTTTTTTGCGTGTAGTTGCTGTAAGAAAAAATACAAGAATAACAGATACATAAACATTAGTTTTAGTCACCTATTAATTATTCACATCTTTAAAATGTTGAACAATAGAGTTTCCTTGAGTAATGTTTGGTTTCTAATTCACAATATTGTTGTTTTGTTTTAATGAAGCACTAAATGTGTAGCTAACATTATTAAATATTTAAAATAATTAAATAAAGACTAAGATATATTTCGCTTAAAATTTTAAGTAGCTTCTTGAAGATGTAGTTGGTGTTATTCGGAGATATTTGGTCATTTAAAACAAAATATGTATTTGTTGTTAGTGCACAGTTGTTCTTTTGCAGAATGCTGTAGGATGTTCAATTAAAAACAGAAATGTGTCCAAAAGAAATTTCAAAAGGGTTGGTATAAATAAAAACATTGTTGAATTAAGAAGACTTAACAAGAGGTGTTGAAACGCATATATTGCTTCCAGTAAAGCTCGTATAAGTTCTTGTAAAAATACATTGCTATGTAGAATTGACACCAAAAGTAGAATTTGCCGGGAATCTTCTTTGGATGATTCTCAAAACAATTAACGTATGTCTAAATGAAATATATAATGCAGTGGATTAACATTCAGTAGTGATTGAGTAACTATATGATAGCTACAGAGAGGAAAACATTTCCCACAGTTTCTAAATAAATACTTATAGCATAAAGAAGCAAAACGAAATAGAAGTTAATACAGGATTTAATTTTTCACAAGATGTCCAATCACATTGCTGGCAAACTTTATTCCGTTTTTGTTTGATTGAAGAAATCAACCCTGCTATTTTCCAGAGGATGTTCGTATAAGTCAGAAGAAGACCGAGTTCTGCCCAGTAACAATAGCTTGAATGTTGAGTATTTTCTGTTATATTTATTGTTAGTTGTAACAATCAGTTTAAAAAGTAAACCAGTTTTGAATAAGTTATCAGTAACTAAAAATTTTTCGAAATCTTTGGGGCCATACGTTACAAGCAGAACAATATTACATAGAATACCTATACATAAATACATAATATTTAAAGCATTATCAGATAAAATTTGGTGGAGCAAATCACACATCTGCTATATATTCTCTCAACTAAGTGATAAAACAGGAATAAATAATGACATCGAAATAAACATTAGGAAACAACTTGTGATTGGTTAATACCTCATACTTCAATACCTAATAATTTTCCGCTCAACTGGTATATTAGTTGAACCAACTAATTTTTGAGATTCCTTTAACATGTACCTTATTTTAAACAACACATAAGTATCGACACCCTCTGCACCACGCAAGTTTAATTTATTATATAATAATATAATAGTTAGTCCGGGACGGCCGTTTCGAGGACACGAATGGTCCTCATCATCAACCGGTGACCGAATTCGGTCCTCGAAACAGCCGTCCCGGACTAATTATTATATTACTATATAATAAATTAAACTTGTGTGGTGCGGAGGGTGCCGATACTTATGTGTTGTTTACCATACTACGCCACAGTCCTTGCTATCATTATTGTACCTTATTTGTTCAATTAAAAAAATATTTTGCTCAGATTAATTCAGTTATCATGCGGGAAATTCTAGACTCTTTAAAGGCTACAGAACTCCTGCGGGATTAAAAAATTATTCAGAGGGAACTATAGCTCACTCGACCGCAGTGCAGAAAACTGCTAGAAACCACTTCGTTGTAGTAATAACAATAATAATAAATTCAGTTGCTTCTATATTTTTGCAATGTTTGGTAAAACTACTGTATGCAATATGTTTGTCCAATTACAAACACTTTGACATCCATCAGACAGTTGACTTCTGACATTCGTTTTTCCAGTATATACGACGATTACAGCCTTCTCTAGAATGTAACTACCACATCGAATACAATAAAGTATATTTTGGGAAGGGTTAGGGGTATTGACTAGCTGGCAAGCATATGTTTCTAACACGTTAGTTCTAATAATGGCAGCGAGTTTGCAGTTTCGTTGTTTCCAGATTCTTGAATTTAAAGAGATTAGAGTGCTATTTATTATAATGTTGCAAATTACTACATCGGTCGTAGTCATTAACGCTACGTATAATGCGTTTAGCCAACTACATATGTCCCTTCATTCGACGCCAAAATCCCTCTCACTTCCTTTACTACTACCAGTCCTTTTTATATCCTCGGGTTCTCTTTTTCCCTGTAGCGGAAGTGATAGGACATTAATTTATCTCCAGTCAACGATGATTGGGGGAACGGCTAAATAGCTTGTCCTCTATCAATTTTATTCACGTCCTAAATCTTCAATTTTAGTGTGGATATGTCGGTTGGTAAAATTTAATGTTAGGTTATTGTTGATAATGGCAGAAATTAAAATATCATGAGGACGCATAATCTTCGAGTTTATGAAAATGCGCCACTGTTTGAGATTCGTTTTCCTACTTTAAAATTAATTTTCGCAAAACGTAAATAATTTGAATTTTTGAGGTAAGTGGAAGAAAGAGAGTACAAATCTCACGATCTATCCACAGACGCGAGCTATAAAGAAGATAAAAATTGTCGAATTAATAAAATATTGTACCTTAAAATTTTAAAATATATCTAGTACTAAGTGGATTACTTATCGTATAATTAATTTTTAAAATTTGGTATATATGGGAACGATCACAATGTGCTACCCGAGGATGTCCAGCTAATTGAGGACTACCTCGGGATGACGAGAGAACTCTTTCCGATTACTTGCTTCGTATAGCCCACAATCTAACTTAATGAAGACAAAAAAGAGCCTGAAAAAAAAATTAAACAAAGAAAAAACTTTAAAAAACGCCACCATTGTGCTGGTTTTCTAAGCTGAGATAAAATGTGATGGAATTGTTATTGTCCGGGAATTTTCCATTCCAGTAATCTGTTTGTGGAGAAACTGTTGTCGGTCAACTTCCCGTCGGCGAATTGTTGTCGGGGAATTTTCCGGTTCCTGCTCTGTTGATAATTATAAGTGTAATGAAAATTTCTTATTAATTTCTTGTTCCTCGTAATTTCAGATACGTATTTGATCTCAAAAGCTGCGGTACGTTAAAAAAAAGTAAAGTAATCGAGTATATATATTCATCATTCATTTATTTGCAATTTTTAAAAATACCGTATCGAAATTAGATAAGAAAATTTAATTATAATAAATAGCTGAAGGTAATCTGAACCTTGATCTTCCATTTTCTTTTTGCTATTCCGTTTTGTACCATTTAAATTTTTGTGCTACTTGATGCCCGTCAGACCTGAAAGAATTAAAAAGTCATTTTAACAAACATCTTGTTTCACAGCAGTAATTAGGATTTTAATAAATGCTTGCGCTAACCGTAGAGCTTCCCGAACATCTTCATTAGGTATAGCAAAGCTATTACATACTTGCGCTGATGATATCTTCAAAGCGAAAACTTTAAAAGTAGCAGCGCAAAGTGAAACACGACATAAAAATAGTCGTTTGCTGATGCAATTCTGTAAACAAGATTGGCAAGCAAGAATTTTCCTTGCTTTAGCTTTCAAAAAAATAATTGACACGCTTGTGTAACTCACCTTGCGAGAAAATTATTTGGTGTTAATATGTTAAAGTCTGCAAAGAGCGCACATAGGGGGCGAGCTAAAAGTAATTTACTTTACTTTACTTTACTTACTTTAGAAAAATTTTAAACAAAAGTTATGCGGTTATGTTGATAAGAATATAACCGACATGAAAGATTTAACTTTCGTTCAACTGTTTCTTAGCTATGAGGTCACCCGATCTTTTTTATTTCATCATTTTTCAATACTGTGGATATTTAGGAAATTTACATAATTCCCATCCTGATTAAGAGTGGAAACTTACTTGACAATGTTGGTGTTAGAAATACAGAAAATTAGTTAAATTTTGAATCTTGATTCTAGCGGTTTTTTTTAACAACTTTCTGAAGGATTCAAGGTAGATTTGCGTAAAATTAAATTAATATTTGGGCTTTGACAATCAGCTTTATTGTTTGCTTCAGAACAGCATCAAGGAATTAAAAAAAAAAAAAGAATAAGCCAATGGTTACACTTGACTTAACATTTTGTAAAACCCATCAACTTGTCGCCAGATAGCGAAAAAACGCCTTTGATTTAAATTTTGTCCAATTTAAGTAGTTTTTAGAGTTGTCAACAATCAACATTTTCATACTAACTTTGTCGTTTCGAATGCCCTGCATATTTTTCCAAAAATTTACAAGAAGCTGTAAGAATTTTTCCGTTGAAGAGCTTTTATTTATCCGTTGAAGTAAGCAGAGGTCTTCAGCGAAAATAAGATTAGTGACGTTAAAATTACAAGAATGTTACTAAAATTGCCTATAATCTTTACTTTATAACTAAATATTCTTAGAAGATAAGTATGAAACGCATCTGGACTAGAATACTTACCTTCTAAAATATTTGTTAAAAAGAAAACCGCGCAAATTTTCTTATTTAAATAACTCTATATATCGCTTCGATAATAACAAAGTTAGTAATAGTATGCAGATAAATATTTAGAAAGCTTTCTAACGAACAACGACGACCAGCGCAGAACTACTTTCTACCTAAAGTAACTTATCCAATTAAGGAAAACCGTCACGAAGAGCTGAGTAATGTCACTAGTTTGTAGTGTCTTATCCTGTATGCATTTACGAACTGCTTAATAATAGTGCTTCGTTTCTAATTTAGAAACGGAACCCACGAAAGCCATCGCAATTAATAGGATTTCCTAGTCACCGAGCTAGGTAAAGTGAATAATGGACGATCAAGTAGAGACAGAACTCATTTGTTTCGTATCTTGAATATAGAACGTATACGTTGCTAATCTCATCTGTCTAAAAGACTAAAATGTTTCACATTAACCATAGACAAAGTGGCCTTGCTGTTATATCATTGCAGAGGGTATCACAGGATGTGCTACGTTACCCATATATCAGAAACTAGATTTAAAATTTGTAAATTTGCAAATTAATTTCGTCGGGCGGGGAGATGTAACTTAATTTTCTTATTGGACCAATTTTTATAATACAATTAAATCCAGCAATTAATTTAATAATAATAAAATCTAAAGAGTTAGCTTCAAAACGGCAATGTTTATATCTATGGATACATCGATTTTATAAAAATTAGAATAATTCATTTAAGAAAACGAATTCTTCTGGTGAAACCGGAAGTTGAATAGACGTGCCGATATTTTTTTAAGTTAGCCCCTTGCATAAAATAATTTTGCAAATTTACAAATTTTGAACCTACTGTTGGTTCTGATATACAGCTAACGTAATGTCATCCTGTGACATCTTGTATAGATATTGTAAATTGTAGTAGAAGTTAACTATAATTACTGATTTCAATAGATTCGTAATTAAAAATTAGTAAAATATGTTCAACTTCTGATACTCTCCTACTCTTCTAGATCTCATTGTCAAATTGTTGAATGACCTCACTACACAGAGAAGAATAGATAATAAGTAGCATGTTGTTAAGAAAATCTACTAACAAATAATCAACAGTTTGTTCGCCAGAAGTCATCTATAAAATTAGGAGAAACATTCGACGACGTCGCATTATCTTTTATCATAACAGTGCCAGCTCTCATTCAGCACATCAAAAACAATTGCTTATTTGAAGGTGCAAAACACCGAATTAATGTCTGCTGTACTTGCATCGCCTAACGACTTCTTTTTATTCCCAAATATCAAATTAAAAGTGATTCCCAGGAAGGTGTTCAAGTCTTTAGAGATTACATTTTGGATATATCACCTTCAGAGAGGAAAAAATAGCAAATATTTTGGAAAACAATAAAACGATTTAGCCCAAACTATTTTTCTTTCCATGAAATATTAAAAAGCAATACCATTAACAAGAGCTTACCTCGGATGTGAAAGTTAGGGATCAACGCGAGGCTTTTCTAACGTAACGCGTTACCAGAGAGCGCGCGGTAAACGTAAAATTTTGGGATTAATCAATATTAGCAGTGATAGTGTATTTTAGTTTGAAGTAAATATTAGTTTATTAACCGCAGCCAACAAATTTATTTAACGGAAATGAATTAAATAACATAATAACGAACGTGGTTTGTGGAAATGTTAGGTTGCATATTTGCATTTGATTCACTTTATAATTATAACATTCGATATTATCAAAGGGCTTTATTGGATCTTTAGATTTTAAAATCCAGTAATATTTTCGAATAGGTATCATTATCCGGTTAAAATATGATGGAAAGCCGAAACAAAAGCTGAATGCATGATGAATTGGAACACGGAGCGGAATTCCGTCCACGTTGACATGCCGATTCTTTTATTTATGATGTATTCTACGGTTTCGAGCGTTTCGTCAAACGCCGCATTAATATAAAGCGTATATAGATCAAACACAATTGGATTTTCTCCAGGAATCTTCTTCCTTTTCTCGTCTAACGTCAATATATCAGTTTAGTTCCCAAAAAAACAAAATAAACACGGTTTCTGGCCATATAGACACATAGTTTCCGGAAAAGAGAGGGCTTCGGCTAAAATGCTCCAATGGCTACCTATTTCCAGAAAACGGATAGAAAGAGGATGGAGGAATATACGTTTTGTGTTATTGCATTAAGAAATGTATCGCCAATAACAAAGCACTTTTACGGTAAAATAAATGGTTTCCTAGAAGTTACCGTTTCATTCGCTAACATTAAATTTTGCAATGTACCATTCGCGTTTCTGTTTTTGGTGTCAGCTTTAAGCATAATGTATGGTGGCAGACTGTCTTTATGTAACAATTTATAGATCGATAGAGCTTTTCAATTAATGTGGAAATGTTATGCTTCAATATGTAGGGATCAAAAGTTATTTGCAATGATCGCTTTTCCAATTGATTAATTGTAAGTAATTAGGGTGATTAATGAGTTGATGAAACTGGAAGTTTAGATTGTTAAGCTATTTACGGACGTAGAAAGTGCATGCTCGTTAGTGCCAACATTTACTCTTGGCTGTTGGATATAGAATAACTTTGCATTTCTCTAATTAAAAGCATATTTAATTTGTTAATTAATTACAATCTATGCGATTGCAGACTATTTAAACATTAAACTTATAAGAACTTATAAGAATTTAATCTTCCTATTTCTTCTAGAACTTTAATGATTTATTTTATGAAAAAGTCCAGCAAAATTGAATTACAGATAATAAAATACATCCGTCATTTTCACAAAATCTATTTCGCAATTACATTTATTGTTGAAATTGTACATAAACATTGAACACTTTAGTATTCATATAAACATATCAAAATTCACATCGTAATTCGGAAAAGGAAAATTTCTTTTCGTAGACAGATACGTAACCATGTTACATTGGCTACATATCATAAAATAAAAATAGTTATTTTTTATACAACACTTCGCTATTACCCCTTACCACAAACACTTCACTGAAACTGTACGCACGTTTCGATAGCTAAGCTATCATCTTCAGCAGTAATACTGAACTAACTAATTAAGCCAAGAACTAACCTATTTCTACAAAATATTGTTACGGTTGACTGACTGCGATCACGCTACCGTTAACAAAGGGAAAAGGCTGGAACTTAACGGTCCGGAATCTGAATTCATTAAAATGTTTTTATTCTTGTAAATTTCCATGCTTTCCTAACAATTTAACTGTAACATTGGTGTTTACGTTCTTAATTAAACATACATTGTCAATATTATGTCTGCCTTCAAGCATATGCATGGCAACACTGGATTTGCCAAATCTTCTGAATTTAAGATGAGCCGGGTGCTCATTGTACCTAATTCTGATTGATCTTTTTGTTTGCCCAGTATATACTTGATCACAATCTTTACATGATATTTTATAAATTCCTGATTTTTCCATGCTATCTACTTGGTCTTTCGGGTTTCCTTAAAGATTTTGAGGTTTTGAAGAATAAACAATTTTGCGATCAATTTTAGAAAAGATTCTTTGAAGACCTTTCGGGTAACTTGAGAAAAAGGATAGTTTAACAAATTTTTTATTACTCTTGTTACTACCTTCTAAAGTGGTTATATTTCTAATTCTTATGTTCTGCTTATGTTTCCTAATAGTATTATATTATATATACTTCTTCAGAAAATCCGTTAAAGTTGGCAATTTTGTTAATCTCTTTGAGTTCGTTTTGGTACCGGCTAATAGCTAATAGCCGAAAGTTTGTGTTCCCATGAATGATTGGAATCTTGTGGGATGAATGTATTGTTACTAGTAGGTTTTCTATACACGTCTATTTCTAACTTATTTCTATTTCTTATTATTAACATGTCAAGAAAAGAAATGCTATTGTCCTTTGCCTCTTCGTGGGTAAATTGAATAGAGGGAAAGTTAGAATTTAGTTGTTCCAAGAAATTGGTTATTGAACATTTGCTGATGTCAAAGACGCAAAAAATATCATCAAGATATCTGATTCAAACCCGGAGAAAATAGTCCAAAGTGTTTTTAAGTGTTTAAGTTTTTAAGTTTTTAAGTGGGCATCTTCTTCTTTTTGCTTTGATACTGGAATTCAGTATTAAATGTGACATAATATACAAAATCGTGTACATGTTTTCGATGCTGAGTGTAAACTGTCAGCACAAAACGTCAGCTCTCAGCGAAACGTGCAAAAGATTTATATCCAGATCAATGCGTTCGAGAAATTCGTTCTTGGTGCATATGTGAAACCGTCACGTTAATCTATACAATAGGGTAGCTCGAAGTACCAACCTCCAGTGCGGCTCAGTAAGGTAGACAGCATAACACCCACACAAAATCCTAGAGACCCCCAACAAAACACAGCGATGTCAAGATTCTCAACATAACAAGTCCTTACAACTCCAAATAAAATACGAAGTTTTCAGTACTCCAAATAAAACACAGTCCTCAAGACAAAAAAAGATCCAGGCACAGAACGCAACCTTCTATTCTGTAGAGGGTGATTGCTACAAATGTACTGCGCAATCAAATGCAACCTATGCAAAAAAGTATCTCAAATAGTATCGTCCCTAATAACTTTTTACACAACAACTGTTTCTATCACATGTAAAACTTTGAGAGCATTGTTCTTTCAAGAAGATAAATGATTCAGTTCCAGTAGAGCTGTGCGTTTTTCTTATTTATAGCTTATAATATTTAAAAGTAGTATCCTGGAGATAACTGGAACTAGAGAATTTAACAGAAAGTAACCTTATTTACTAGAGTAAAATACAAGCAGACTCCTACAAAAGTGCATAATCAATATAGCGTTTCGGAAATATTAATTCATTCCATCTAGATTGCATGAACGAGAAATGGATGAGAAGTCTGCATTCATCAATAACAATAAAAGTCCAATTGTTTTGCTTAATTGATTTTTTTATATTCTCTTTTAAAAAACTTTTGTTCATACCGTCGTAGTATATCACTTGGGTGAATGACATTCGCGCATAAAGGAAAGCGCTGACCTGATCCTTTTTTTCTATATAATCCTCAGCGGAGTAGCACATATATCTTATTTTGTAGAACCACCCGTATCACGAATCTGTTCCGGACGGATTTTCCTTTGTAAAGTCTGACTTACATTTGAAGTCATCACCACCTGTGACATAAATATATAATTGACGATCGAAACAGGATTTATGTCTTTCCCTTTCTGTTTCCGGGTATTTATCCCCACCTTATTGCATATTATTGCCCTTCGGCGTAGTTTGTTTTAGAAAATTACGTACATACAGTGTAGATATAATGTTATTATTTTACGAGTATTGTTTGGGTGTTAAAGTCATATACATAGCGAAAAAAATACCAACCTTCTTTCTGCTGGTTTCGCTTTATTTGTCTACGTCTCGTCGCACGTATTATCGACCTTTTCAGGCATTTTACAAAAGGTTGCAACTCATTTTTTCCCTAATATTCATCTAAAGTACTGCTTAATTTAATATTTTTTTAAGTGCCTTTTGTTTATTATTTTAAAATATTAAATTATTAGTAAAGGTCAGCAAACAAACATGTAATATATAATATGTAATAATTTCTCATTCGGGTGTTCAAATGTTTGTTTTTCAGATTCCTAAATTTGCATTATGTTGCATTTCTTAAGTCTATTTATTTATAATAAAAAAAATGTCAAATAGAAATAAAGTACTTTAAATGAATATTAGGACAAAAATGTTTGCAAATTTTTGTAGAATGCTTGAAGGGGTCGGCATTACCTGCGGCGAAACGTAACCAAATAAAGTGTTACCATTTGAAAGAAGGTTAGTGTTTTCTTTCTACATATACCGGGTGTTCATTTGAAAACTTCCCACCTTAAATTTCTGGAAATCTGGAAATTTATGGCAAATTTTCTGAAACACGTAAGAAATATTATCGAGGGGGACAATTTTTTATGCAAAAATTGACTCACACACTTGAATCTTCTGCCGCCGGGAGCGACCCCCTTAAAAATCTTAAATGGAAAGGGGTATCGAGTAATACCTCATTTGAATGATCTTTTGAATAGTATATTTTGCCGTTTAGTTTTTTGAAGTTGATCGAGATTTTTAAGAAAGTCTTTTGGTTTGGTCTGTTTTATATTTGTGGCTGGTCAATCTGTTTTAGGAGCATCAGAGCAAAAACCATTATTAAAAACATTTATAAATTTTTCAAAAACAAGGAAA
Source organism: Oryctes borbonicus (assembly GCA_902654985.2). Lineage (NCBI taxonomy): Eukaryota > Metazoa > Arthropoda > Insecta > Coleoptera > Scarabaeidae > Oryctes > Oryctes borbonicus. The sequence continues at coordinate 1,791,190 of LR736867.1, read as the reverse complement.
ATAAATAACCTTACAGTTATTTAAGTTTTAAGTTATGTTTAATGCAGAATATTTGTCATCCTGTTATTTAGTAAATAAAAATACATGTTTTAGGTACGTTTTTATGTGGATTTTGTGTTCGCTAATCAATTTTCTTCTTTACAGAACATTAAAGTAATGGTTTAAACGAAAAACAGGCAATAGCATAGAAAGCAACAACATCACTTTTTGTTCCAGGGCTCCTCGTTTGTCTGTTGCTCTAGTATAAATTTTTATTTAGTGTTATCAACCCAAAGTTATTTAAGTAAAATAACAATAATGGTTTACAGTTTGCAAGAAATTGTATTAATTTATGAAGCCGAAAATCATTGTGCTCGACGAACTGCCGCAACATTAAGCGAAAGGCACCCGGATAAGATCATATCTCATAGGTATGCCCTAAATCTTATTGACAAATTTACTCTATAAGCATAAGCAGCCGAGAGCTTTAAATGAAGCCGCTCAAGTGGAAGTATTGGGTCATTTCGGCATAAATCCTAATATTTCATTACGCCAGATTTCTGCGTACATAACTTAAAACTTAAATAACCATAAAGTTATTTATTTTCCTTGTTTTTGAAAAATTTATAAAGGTTTTTCACATTGGTTCCGATGCTCCTAAAATAGATTGACCAGCTAGAAATACAAAACAAACCAAACCAATAGACCTTCTTAAAAATCTCGGAAACGAATCGATCAATTTCAAAAAATTGAACGCCAAAATGTATTGTTTCAAAAGACCATTAAAATGAGGTATTACTCGATACCCTGTTCCATTTAAGATTTTTGTGGAGGTAGCACCCGGGAACAGAGGGATAAAGTGAGTGAGTCAATTTTTGCACAAAAAGGTGTCTCCTTCGATAATACTTCTTACGTATTCCAGGAAATTTGTCATAAAATTCCAGATTTACAAAAATTTTGGTGGGAAATTTTCAAATGAACACCCGGTATAAAACATTAAAAGCTAAACAAAACTCGCAAAATTTAAAAAGATAAGGTCAAATTAAAAAGTGGATGTTACTATTCTAAAACAAAAAAGTCAATGGCGATTCTGATGCATAATAAGATATATTACTCAACATATGAATCAATGCCGAATTTACAGATTGAGAAGGATCAGACTGTATTTCATCATGAGTTTATATTTTACTAGCGTTATCGATTTCGACTCAAAAACATAATCTTCAGGCTCATAAATATGGAAATGTATTAAATGATAACATTCTTATCACAAATACAATTTAAGAGGTAAACGTGAGAAAAAGTCAAAGCTTTTGTTAAAATTTGTTTTTAAAAGCGAGCGACAACCGATAGGTTTACACTATGTTTGCTGATCTGATTTACATATATACGTAATTATGGTCTAGGGGACTATTGCAACTAATGGGGGTATAATGGCACAACAGTGATATAAAGGTTTAACATAGAATTTATTTTTTCTTATAACAGTTTTTTTGTGTAACATAAATCGAAATGAGAGATTTACACATTTAATACAGGGTGTGGCCACTTCTAGCATTAATCACAGTACGGCACCTATCTACTATACTTCTAATTAAATTGGTTAATTTAAAATTTTGACGCACTGTAATACCGCAATTGTCAACATACACATAAAGAATGAAATGTACAAAGTGAAACTACGATTATGACGAGTTACGACTAGGAACGACAAACGACATCACATTGGTAAATGTAAGCAAGTGCTTCTATTATTCGAACTGCTTTGGCTTAAAACTATTTTCTTTCTCTAAATATTTCACTTTACAAAATTCGACAATTTTTAAATTTAATCGACTTATAACACCAATAAAATTACAAAACCAGCAATAACTTTGCGTATACGGATTTCATGCGTATTTATGTATTGTAAACAGGCCCAGTAATGAATGCGTCCCATTTCTACGTTTAAAATGTGGTAAACCAAACGTATATATTGCGCACAATTCGCACAAAAGTATTACCTACGCAGTAAACAACACTTGGTAACTGATGAGCAATTAACTCTATTTATTATTTCAAATTCGATACTGTAATTCGTACGTTTCGCAAAATGGTTTGATTTATCTGCATAATTAGCCACGCGTTAAACGGATAATATTGTAAAAGTTTATGCTATAAATCTGTTAAATAAATTTATAGATGACAAAAATAGCGTATAAATAGCATGACATGGGACAAATTAAATTTATGACGTAGGTGATATATTCCATTATATTATAAAGCGGCTATTAATGCAAGAATAATTATTGGTGCGCTATTAACATCCCTCGAAAACAATTACTGTTTTGTTACAAATATATAACAATAACAATAATAATAATAATGCTTTATTTCTCCTGTGTAATAACAAATTATATAATTTGCAAATATGGAAAATGAGATAAAAACAGCGTAATATTGCAAAGTGCTGTTAAGATTTAGCGAAGCTGCCTCCATTTCTCAACTGAAAACCTTAAATGCAAAAATTTAAATAAAAATGTCTAAAAATTAGCTAGATCTAATTCTGTGATGTACTAGAAGTATCTAGTTTTGGGACCCAAAAGCGAAGCCATCCTGTTGGCTCTCTAATGTTACCTGGAAGCAGGAGAAGAACAGCAGTAGCTTGGGAAAGTTTGTTTCGTTTCTGTGTCCTAAAACTAAATACTTCTACGGTACATCTAGACAAAATGGAAGTTAACATAAAAATCTTGTGCGCATTAGCTTAAGCAATGATAGAAATCAGCGAAATTCGGTTTTAAAACGAATTAACGTTAATGATCTTAGACTTTTAGGAATCTCATTATTAGGGCGTGAGCCGGCAGCTGTCTCTATCGACTATCATCGGCAAACTACAGTCGTTCAGTTTTAGCATGCATATAAGTTAGGGTTGAGATATTCGAATTAGTCACTACCTCTTGTTTGTCCCTCCTTCGAAGTAAAACCAGCGCTAGCAAAATATAATTTTTCAGTATCATTCGTGGAACATGAGGTTGTTTGTATTTTACCTAATAAAATGAAAGTAATACAAATGTAAGTTAAATTAGGCATGATTTATTCATAATAATTATTAGCACACATTTTTTTGTTATATAAAATTAGTCTATTTATCGGCCAGAAGATCCTTAAACATAGAGAAACTTTTCTACCATCATGATTAGTGAGAAATGGATTCGAAAATAAGTTATAAGGTTAAGACAAGAACGTTAACCACACTTCTGTAATAATGTATTAAATTCATTAATTTGTCTGGACTGATCTAAAAATATGTTTTCCTTCATTTAACAAATTCTAAACTTGATTAAAAAATAAGAAAGAATTGTGACAATTCTTAAACGCAAAAAAATAAATATCGTAACAAGAAATTAAAACTAAAAATCCTTAAATTTAACAAAATAATTTTTGGGGAAAAATTAAAGAAAGGAAAAAATAAATAGGTACATTGCTTAGTTGTATAGGCAGAGCGTGAACAGTCGAACAATAAAACTTTGTGAAAGACTACTTAACAGAACGACGGTGCAGGAGTGTTATACGAGTACGTCCATGCTCTAGCGTCTCCCCGATGCTGTAGGGACAACCGTCGGTTCGTACCCTACTCGTTATACGTATGTACAACATACTCCCGCGCAACAAAAGCACGAAATATCGTTCAAATTGGACGCTGAAATGAATATTTATATTATATACAATATCACGACGAAATACAATTTTGTAATATAGGTGTTGCGTTTGGTAAAGTAACTGAGTAGGGCGAGGTCACGCTCGTACATACCACCCTGTCAAGAATCGGTGGTGTTAATATTATTAGCCCTACTAATTCACAATACATAACTTCCTTCCTCTTTTATAATGCAATAAATTCTTGAAGTAGAAAACAATTTAATCTCATTTCATACTAAGAATATATGCACATTAACAATATTTCATTTGCAACATTACTCACTACATATGGTACAGACAGACAGTATACAATGTTTCTCTAAACTAGTACGCATGTAGCAACAATATCTGTTAGGTTTTTGAATTTTTTCCCTGTCTCTTAATAAGTTTCACTGTGTTGAGATTAAACTATTGCGTTCATTGCAACATTGACCTACATGACCTACTGACCGCCATGTGCCCCGGTAATTATGTCTGTAGACTTACCTCTAATTAAATGTCCTAGATCCTTGGAAATAACAAATTTTCGACTACTTTTAATATTCTACTTGTCAGTAGTAGTTTTCAGAAAATGATGTCGTGTGGCACTGCGCAGAAATGTGGCAAGTGGAAATTTTATCATAAAATTAACCATCAAATAGATTCACCTTATTTACTAAACCAAGTCGGTTTCGTTGTACCACAATACAATTGTAGATCTCCTGACATATTTAATTTACCAACTGCACGAATCAATATCTTGTTAAAAGCATCCGATGAGCAGGAATGCTAACCAGGCACGTGTGGACCCTTTCTTTTTTTCTGATAGATCTTAGATATTATTTGTATTTTTAAGCTAGGGAATATAAGAAATAACGGTAACAATTGTTAGTTTTCTTTTTTTTATATATTTGTTTAATTTTGCACTGTATTATAATTTTGTATTTTCTCCAATAATTGGATTTTTCTTAAATCTGTTGGGCGAATAAAATTTATTATTATTAATAGTAGTAGTTGAGGAGGGGATAAACCCAAATCAGCGATATGTGCTATATTGCAGTAAATAGTATGGCACTTCACTCAACCACTCTACTTTCTTTAAAATTGATTTGAATTGAAATTGACTTCTAGGGTAATAATTATATTTCTCTGATTCAATTTTTTTGAATTGAATGGTAAATTGTCACACATAATTATTATGAATACCTATGACAAGAAAAAAATTCATCTAAAACTTTCACTGTCTACGAGATGGATTTGTTGGATAGTCACCTTAGCTCGATCTACTTTGAGTCGGAATCTACAGCTACTAAATATAAGTGTGAATTATGTTCAAGAACGTCTATATTTATTCTTTTACTAGTTCTACTTGCTATTGGAAAAGAGAAGTAATGACATTTTGCAATTCCACAAACCAATACTATATTTTCAATATCGTCGTACCTGGCCAAAAAAAGCATTCTTTAGCTCTTAAATTGATTTAATTGTTACTAACGTGGTCCTTATAAAAGCGACATTTTCCTTATATTTACTGGTATTACTGACCTATCCTCATAACAAAATTAAATTAAGCTATCATTAAGTTTCCAAAATGGACGGCATAAAGCATTAAGATGTTTTATATTTGCTGACCAGCTCGTCCATATGTAGTCAATGCAAAGTTACAACGCTCATAGATGCCATTTTTCTTATGCTTTCTTATGATTCTGGTAGTTTAATCTCATTCCTTTCTTAAATGTTCCAAGCATATCGACTTTTTTCTCCTAACAAATTTAAACATATACTTCTTGTTTCTAATTCTTCAATTTTATAATCAGCTTCCCAAAATAAAGTAACATTTGTTTTCCTTTTCTCCTTTTTTTTTTGGTAAACAACGACCTTCTAATTATTGATGGCAATCTGCACGCTTCCATTACCTCACTTTAAGTTTTACTGTAAAATATGTGACGGCAACATTTTTTGTGTGGGCAACTACATATTTTGTTAGATTAAATAAACGTGTTGCAATTCTTAGTATAAATTCATATTTTAAAAATACAAGGGTTGCCGTCCCAACATTTTTCTCTGTATAATCTGTATGTATTACTCGTCCGAAGCATACGTAGAAACAGTAAATGAATACATTATAATAATAAGATTACAATTTATTCTGCTCGAAAATCAATTGTAATATGTAACTAGTATCAAATCAAAATTTAGCGACAAACTGCATAGGTCCCTAATACAACTACAATGCTTTAAATGGTACTATTTCATAGTGGACCCTAATTAGTAAGTATATGGGTCGGAATTAAATTTTAATATTTAATAAAACGGACGGTTAGTAACCTATACAAACAGCCCATTCTCGTTTAAACACAATCCCTAAGTGCTACCTAATTTTCTACGATTTATATTATATTATTTATGCAGTAAGGGACTAATTGCGTAATACTAAATAAATAGACAAAATCTTTGAAATTAAACATACAGCTGTGGCAAGTATATTAAATATCTCCCGTAAATATCTAATATTTTCAGTAGGATAAAATTTTAAAGTTATATATGATATGTAATACGGTGTGTCCCGTCTAGTGTGTGTGCGGAAGTGTTGTAAAATTCCTTTTATAAACATTTCTCTATGCCTAAAATACATCCTTCTTCAATAAATTAAATTTGAGATAGTTGCAGATAAGTTTTTCGCTTAACTGAAATGTATTTTTTTTTTGAAGAAAAATGTTATACAGTAGAAATGTCTTTCGGGTGATGTCGTGTAGTTAATATTTTACTTGACGTTTCGCTGAATATGCTGTCAGCTTCTTCAGAAGATTTCTAAAGACAGTCTTTAGAAATCTTCTGAAGAAGCTGACATGATGGTCAGCGAAACGTCAAGTAGAATATTAACTACACGACATCACCCGAAAGACATTTCTACTATGGATTATGGTCGTGAAAGCCTACACTCAACTAATGTTATACAGTGTTGATCAAATGCTACGCGTATCAACTTCAGTTTTTTTTAAGAAACGCTTCGCATGTTTTTACATTTTTGGATTCTATAATTCATTCTAGATATATTTTTTTTTTAACATAGCCTACCCTATACCTATTGTCGTCTACCTAATGGAGAATTTGCCGAGTACTGTTTTTAGTTCATTTAAAATATGAGAGAGAGAATATTTATAGATTCTTCTAAATTCAAATTTGGGTTTTCAAGGCATGTAGCTCATTAAAATTACTTCCTATACATTTTAATTAGTTAAATTATATTATTTAAGAAACTGTTTGCTTTTCGCATTATCTATAACTTCAAACTTCAACCTGCAACCATGTTTCCTATGTAGTAACAATAGCCTGCACCTATTGTTGTGCAGGCGTCATGGCAAGATCTGAACGTTTTAGTATATTGTTGTAACTCTTGATAATAGCAAAAGTATACAAAGTAGACAGATATCTTAGTCAGCACATTTGAAACATATAAAAGGGGTTCGCGCTCGAGCCTAAATAGAGTATTAAGAAATCACTCTCGCGCGTAAGTCGTTACTCTGCCCGTTTAACTACTGAAAGTTATATTTTAATTCCAAAGTTGTTCTAAAAGAAATCCATATAATAATTATGTTATTATAATTCTCGTGTTTAATTTTAATTAATTGTGTTACGGAGTACACAAATAAAAGCTGCCCTGGTGTCAGAAACTGTTTTTTTTTAAACTCGAATTGTGTTGAGAGGAATACAATAATATACTGCAACATATATAAACACAAGGACAAATTAAAAAAAAACATTAATTATCAGCTAGTGGTGGTCTATAAATAACTAAACTACACAATTTACACCTTAAATTATTCAACCTAAGTGCACACTGTTTTATGTGATTTTCAACCGAAAACTGCTTAACATAATCTACTTCGGCTACCTGTGAGTAGTACTAGTAGTAGATAGTTTTCGATGCGATATTATAATATTACTATTATATTAATTACATAGTTTTGGGTTTAATTTTTTTTTTGGGTAGAAACGATTAAATACTGAGCTATTTAAATCATACTAAAGTTCCATGTAAGACCTTCATTTCTTTAAAGGAGAGAATTGAAACACAAGTCTATACATTTCTTAAACAAAACAAGTTCAAACCACATATTATGAAAACTATAGTTTGTCAATTTATTAACTATTCCAGAAATTTGTTTATTGCTATTAATTCATTGCAAATTTGTATATCTAATAGTAACATAGAATGACCAAATTAAGCTGTACAAAAGCTACTCTAAAGGCTGTTCTACACGATGCTTAATTCTGAGAAGAATTTCTTCTTTTGTCCTATTTTTTACGAAATGAAGGGAATTATGGAAAACTCCTTCAAATTCTAAAAGTTTATATTTCCTGCTAGTTGATATTTATAACTTTTATGGAATAGCATAATACTCTCCATACAAAACCTAGAAGGTGTTACGTTGACACTGTTCCAACAGTATATCTTGTCATGATGCTCTGATTGTGCGAAGATATTTGAGAAACACTTTCAATGATAGATTATTAATTACATACTATTCGCTGAGCATCACAATAACCTGACTTATCTCCCAACGGTTCGTCCTACGAGGTTACGTCAATTCTTCAATTCATGGCTTTCAAAATAATAGAGCCACTGGTATTGCAGGACTGCTAGCCAAGATTGTTAACTGAGGTAATTACGTACAAAGTAGATGTTAAGGCTGTTCTTGCTGTTCTTTTCCTCTATTTTGTAATATTTAATTCTTTAATTGAACGCAAGAAAATGTTCATTGGAGGCTCTTTGCTTTTATGAAAAACCACGCTGTTCTACTTTACTGTCACTTTTTTCGGCCGTTTTGAATTACATTTGCCATTGTGCTTCATTCTGACGATGGAAACGCATGGAAAAGGAACGAAATGTATGATAGGCCACAGAAATAAATGCGTAGCTATCTCTACTACATGTTGAGACCGGCTGGTCGTATGTTGGACAAGCTTCTTTCTCAACCTTTGATGGGTGACGGTTAGTACCGATTTCCCAGAACTTAGCTCACATCTTGGCTTAGGCTGCGGAAGGCAACAAGTATCGTTCCCTCGGTGCCTAGACTGTTAAGCACTGGCAACTACCAACCAGCGACGGAAACTGATCTGACCGTGAGGTACAATCGGTCCGCTCATGATAGAAGCCTATACAACGGTGATGGCTGGATCAAAGCCCTATCCAAATCGTGCCTGTCGGAATGTTCGTTACCCAGAAACCTTGGATTGAGTCAAACCACGACGGCTAGCTCCAGGCTTTAGGGTCTGGCAAGCAGCTCCTGTCATTTGAATAAATACGAAGGATTCCCTAACCTGCCAAAATACGATCGACGCTGCAAACAACAACCGATATAATACTAGAAAGGTAATACGTCAAAATTCAATATTTGAGCAATAAACAAATATTCCTTGTCCCTCTCCGAATAAATCCTCAAGTAACCATAAGATTCGGTATACAATAAGAAAGTTGATAATATGAATAATGGTTATTTTAAATGGAACTAAAGCAAAAATAATAAATAAAACAAACAATAAATGAAATAACAAGAACAAGTTAGACTTAATACACAATAAAGCGGTGACGACAAAGTCATCCCCAATCAATGTATACTCATCTGAGATGTGTGGAGTACATAGAATACGCACATTAAAAAACAAAAAAAATTTTTTGATTTTGTTTCTTCACTCCGAATAGAGTGATGGCGAAATATAAACTTTGCTAACTGGAAAACATCCCTTTATTGTAAGGGTAGTTAGATACTAATAATTTGTTGACCTGTTTCATCCACACAAATATCACGTTAAAAGGTATTTTTCATTTACACACTGACGCTGTTCGTTCTATCCAGAACGCTGGTTCTCTAAATTGGACATATGAGTTGGGTTACGGTCTTGACAACCGAAAACAATCTCCCCGAAGCAGAAAAAAACAGTCGAGATATCAATTAGAATCTTTTTTCGCAGGGACGTCAAAAATTATTCCAAAAATTACCAGGAGCCGGTTGGAATTTATGCGCATGAAACGTTAGCGAGTAATGCGTTATAATAATAATAACGTTGGCGAAGATATTACCACGCTAATTCTCATGTACGCTATATCAGGATTCATCGCGTTTAGTGTACATTGTAATTAACTTATTTCCTGCAGTAGTGATCTAAAAGGCGATAAATCTAATGGAATTGTTATTTCTGTATTAATCGCCTTTTCCAATCTTAATGCCTCATACTACCTCGTGTGGATAATTTAACACACTACTGATTTAAGTTATCAATGACGCTATTAAAAGAAAACGCAATTTTCTCCAAATTCATGGGGCATTACTTATCGTGATTCATTGGGGGAAGTGTAACATCGTAGCGTCTTAATTTTATGAGTACCTTTTGGATCAGAAGACATAAAAACAGTTGCAGTGCAAATGACAATTGCTTCCTTAATGTAGTACTGCCTTAAAGTAATAAAATTGGGCGAACAGGTGTTTTAATTATTTTAACTTTCTTATCATCGTTCCACTATTTGTGTATTCATTGTACACTCCCGATTAACTTATGATCTATCAATGGAAGGCTTTTCAAAAACGTGTAAGAATTCGTGTAGGAATGTTGTGGATCTAAGTAGTGGATATGAAACGAGTATTTTTTGCGACGACCAGACAGACTCATTCCAAAAATAATTTTCGGAGATAGCAACCAAAGGATACTAACTGATTTATTCTTTATCAGTTTGAGCTTAAGTGTAATGATTTATTGCATCACCAGAAGCACAAACTACAATACATAGACACACAATAATACATCGCACGTGCTGATGGTGATAGTTACTTACGAGAATGGCATGAAAAATGCCCGTGTTTGGAGACAGATTGCGCTTTGTATCAAAATCCACATTACTGACTGTGAGTCTTTGGTCGATGTTTTCGTCTTTGATGAGGAACGTGGTAGCAGACCGCCCGGCGAAGATTAAAGAGATTGCTAATACGAAATCATCTCAACTGAACGCGTGCAAAACATTCAGGAAGAATTGAGTATAAGGAAGCCATCGGCGGAATAGGTGCCGTATTTGTTGACGAGCAAAAACGGAATCGCATGATAACTTTTGCAATGCTTGTACATGTTTAAGTGCAGTAGGAAGAAGGAGAAGACAATTCCATCAGCCGGAAAAGTTATGGTGACGATTCTTTTGCGATTCGCAAAACATAACCTTAACCGATTATTTGGAGAAGGGAAGGATAATCACGGGATAATAAGTACTATGGTAATTTATTGGACTGAACTAAAGAGAAAAAGGTAACTGCGACAGCAAAACTAGTCCAGTGTGGGTACGAATTGGTGTCCCATCTACCATATTCGCAAAATTTGAGTCCTTTGGGACAAATCGTATTATTTGAATGGTTTAAAAAAGTTGGAACATCGCTTGACTAAGTGTACAGAGCTATAAGAAGGTCACGTAGAAAAATTGACTTATTAAATGCAAAAATAATTGCATTGCTTTCGTTAACACAGATATTTATCGTACTATCCTTGCACAAAGTATTGACGTTAATTTCTAAATTGAAACAAAAATATATAAAATGTCTGGATATTCAATAAAAAAAATCTTTAGGAAATCGGGCACGTGCTCTGAATGGAACAGGCGACAAGTGGAAATGTTAACTGCCACGTGCGTGGAAAGTAGTCTGAAGGTACAGATTAATTAGATATGTACGTCCGGACCATAGAAGCAGTTTTTTTTGTTGTAAATATTTTGTTTGATTTAAAACTTGCTTGCTGTGTTAAAAAAAATAGTTTTGCATAAATCACGTTTATTCCTACACCCCTTCTATGAATAGAGACTGAATGAAAGCTGTTATAGGTTACATAAGAAAAATGTTCTAAGCAACAGTTTGCCATTAATTTTATGTTAAGGGGAATACCATCGTAATAAATCAAATGTCTCAAGTGTTGTGAAAGACGAAGTAGTAACAAGATGGGGTATTATCCCGCCGGTGGTTTTGAAACATTAATGCCTTTTTAGGTAAACACAAAAACGTACTTGAAGCAAGTTGAAAATACCGCACGCTGGTAAATTCTCACGACAAACAAACAGATGTTTACGGTTCGAACCATCCTGAAACAGTTGTTTTGCGGCTCCTATCACAAATTAACATGGTATATTTATTGGGGTTTATGCTAAATCTGTAAAGTATTACTACATTTAAAAGATTGTTTGCAGTTAAATTGAATGGCGATAGCGTACGTATAGAATTCAATTATTATTTTTAATCCTTGATATCATTTTATATGAGCTCATAATGGGTGCAATTACAGACATGAAGTTGCATTTTTATTGTTTCGCTGTTTATGCGTACTATACATACACTGCCGTGCAGAGAAGTTCGGTCGGTTGGTAAAAAACATGAAAAGGTTACAGAAACAAACGAAACTAAAAACAAAATGCAATTTTATTGTATGTACAGGTAAAAAAGACAAAAATAAATAAATAAAAAGTTATTCCGGCCTATATAACATACTGAACATTATTTTTTTTTTCATCGAAAAAACCTCCTTTGCTGTTAAACACCGCTTGAACTATTCTAGGCATTCTTTCGATAAGTTTTGTTAAAATGGATCGTGGAATATTAATCCATTCATGTTGCAGAATATTCCGTAAATGTTCTTGTGAAGTTGGGCATATTTTTCGGATCCTCCTATCCAGTTCATCCCACAACAACTCTATAGGGTTCAAATCTGGGCTTTGTGGGGGCCATGTCATTACTTTCAGGGTGTGCTGTTCTTCTTGCTCCTTTAGGTAGTTCTTACACACTAACGCAGTGTGTTTTGGGTCGTTGTCATGCATGAATGTAAAGTTACGGCCTATTATACGCAATCCTGATGGCACTGCATGATTCTGGAGTATTGCAAAATAATTTTCCTTTCTCATTACACTCTGCATAAGTCCCAGCAAAGGAGAAACATCCCCACAATAACACAGAACTACGCCCTTGCTTCACTGTAGGCACAATGCAGTTCGGGATCACTTTTCGGTTTTAGATCTTCGGACATAAACTCGTCGATTTTGCCCAAAAACCACAAACTTTGACTCGTCATTCCAAAGCACGTGTTTCCAATCATCTAACGACCAATCTAGATGAGAACGGGCCCACTGTAGCCGTTTTGCTCTGTTGCCCCGACGTAATACGGGTTTTCGAATGGCAATGCGTCCATGAAAGTCCGCTTGTCGAAGTCGACGTTTTACCGTACTCGCCGAAACTTGTTCTTCACGGCCGCGATTGACTGCGGCTGCTATTTGTGGCGCTGTTAATTTTCTATTGCGTTTGCTTAATAATACAATTCTCAAATCTTCAGGTTTTGTTGTTTTCCTCGATGCTCCAGGACGAACACGATTTTCTATAGTTTCTATAGTTGTCCGATATCGCTTTATGATGTCATTTACTGTTGAACTTCTCATATTTATTTTTTCAGCAATTTGTCGGCCCGAATATCCTTCTTCAAACATCGTAATAATGCGTGAACGTTTTTCTACACTGGTAGGCTTGCCACGTGCCATTTTGAAGTAAATTTTCTTCGACAGATGCACACCAACACACGTTTAACAGTAAAATGAAGCAAATTTATATCTTTACGCCTGTGATAAATAAACAAGAGTGATACTGCGGTATATTTCCTAAGTGTATTGTTCGTTAATAATCCCCAAACGACCCGTTTCAAAAGATCGGCACTTCCGAGAAATTCTTGGAATGATAATAAAAGAGACTTTATTGTGGTTGTCGCAATATTTCTACTTTACATAATAATTTATGGCTTTAATTCCTTATAAAAGAGTGTGTGCTTAATATTTTTCTAATTTTATGTATTAATAATTGTATACAGTGTGATATAATAGATTTTTATTGTATGACCGAACTTCACTGAACGGCAGTGTACATCTCACCGGGAACTGCAGCGATCGGTAATTGAAATTTTGCAGAACTGTTAACCGTATAGAGAAATATTCAAATTGGAATAAATTCTTAAATAAATGTTATACAGCGTGTCCAATAATTAAGCTTAAACTTTCAAATCAAAAAAGTGTGAAAACTTGATTTTTCAAAATACATCCTTTTTCTTATCAAATTGTTCTTACAAAAAAAATCATGTCATGTTGATTAGGCATCTGAAATTGATATTATATACTACTATTGTGTGTGCTATTAGTTCATTGCATGTAGTATACACGTTACATGCAATAAATTGTGGAAAGCAAGTTTATGCAAGCGGCCAGCACGAAGCATAGTTAATCCGCTATCAGTCACAAACATTAGCACATGGGTTGCCGACATTTCGAACCGTTAATAGCACGTTTGATTTCACCAATACACGATTGAGGTTTTATAGTGGCTATTAAATATTGGGAAACGATCCACTTGGCTTCAATATTCGGACTACAATATGGGCCTTCTCTACGAATTCGGTGTTTTTGCGTTGTGATCGTTTCCAAATTGGCACATCAAACATTTTGAAATAAACTATTGAATATTAGTTACTATGCAATAATATTAATGAATTAATTCTTCACTCATATTTATTAGTAAAGCACGGTAACGTCGCACGAAACTCTTAAGTTTGTGCGTAATAAATGTTTTTATTACTGAGGCGCATAGTATTACCCGGTTCTCTATACGCCCATGGACTAGCATTAGCTTTGCAAACCTCACTCTTAACATTCGGTAAATATTTTGCGCAGCAAATGATCTATAAATATACCCCTGTCTTGCATTGTAATTGGTTTCAATAATAGTTTGTATGTCAGTAAACATGCGTGAGTGTAACATTCTAACGTTTCCCTAAAACAGGTACATGCGTTAATTGCCCGTTATGTGCAACATGCAATATGATCTACAATGAACCCCAATACGTAAACTCGGAATTATTAACATTACATCATGATGTGTGTGTTTCCACTAAGCCCACTGTAGAGGTTGTTTATATTTAGCATAATCGAGAATGTAAACCCACACATGCAGAAGTGCAAGTGTGCATAATATTGCATGACAACCTGTTATTTGAAAGTATTTGTAAGTATTATTCGATTTCTAAAGCAATATTAAAAATTATGGTAACAACAGTTAGTTCCACAATCGACATTTTACACCGCAAACTATTGGGTTCATTGAAAAAAAAGAATTCCGGTGCGAATTATTCATACCTAATTTTCGTCTCAGCATGAAATTTTCACTGAAAAGGTACATTTTAATGTGAACTACGATATAGCAATTTTAATTTGTATTTTTTCTGAAGTGAAATTTATAATAGATTACATATTAAATGTTTAAAACAAATGCACATCTAACTCGGTATGTTTCACTAGTGTTCACACACTCATTCCAACATTTTTCTAATGAACAGGTCTTCAAAACACTCTCACCGTCGCTTTCAAGCATTCATCCGAAGACGAACGCCATCCCCTTAAGTGTTTTTTTATTTATGGGAAAAGACAATAATCGCTCGGTGCTAAGTCGGGATTGTAAGGCGAACGTCTCGTCTCTACAAAACCGCAGTCGTTGATTACTTTTAGGACTTGATAAGCTTTGTGGACTCTGAAGCAGCATAATCTTTCGATAACAATTTTGATTTTTTTTTGTTGTTGAATGCCAGTTTTCAATTCTTTCTTTGTTTATTAAAACTTACTTAAAAAAACAATCGTCTCTTCGAATAAAAATCTAAATTGCCGAAAAAATTTTAGACAGACTCCCAAATTCTACGACCCTAAAAATAATTTCGGAAGATCATAAATTTCAAAATTTTCGTAATTTTCTCCTTCGCAAAACATTAAATTATTTAATTAAGAGAATCACTGTACTTGGTGTAATGCAGAATTTTTCTAGATTAACTACGTACATTTGATGAGTTATTAGTTTTTTAGTTAATAGGGGAAAAGGGTTGCAGATACATAGTAATAACTAGTTGTAACTCTCGCCAGCGCCATAGAATGGGATCTAGTGCGTAGACTAGAATCGACGGATATAAGTAGCAACGTCGAATTGACGCGAAGATTGAAAACCGCAATTCACAATATATAAACTTTGCAAGCGTAAGGTATTACTTAGTAACATGTACGGATGAGAGTATCTAATTAAAGATCTCTAATTACATAATTTCGAAATTAATAGCCATACCGACATCTACAGATGTGGGCAAGTTAGTGATGCCCCACGTTCTGCGAAGGTATCAGGATAGTACGTTTTTCGTAATTTCTAATATATTGATATGTTACAAGTTTTAATGAAATATAGAATTAAGAATAATCATCTTCAAGTTCTTTTATTCTTAATATCCACTTAAAATAAATTTGGAAAACTACTTAAGATGTGAAACCCCCATGTGTGTGGTATGTGTTTTTTGGTAAAACTCTTGGTTAAAATCCTCTTCCCTTCGTTTATAGATGTTTTAGGCCCTTTATGATAAATCTTTTGATATAAAATCCTCTTTAACTTTGCTTTGGTTGTTAAGTTCGTTTTAATGTTGTTCAATGATTGAAATATTCTTATTATCTTGGTTTTAAAAATAATTTCTAGTTGGTTTAATCGAAAACTCAGAAAAGTTTTGTTCTGCCTGTCTGCGTATGATTTTTGTCTATTCTTGACAAAAAATATTAAAAGCTAGATTCTTAGAAAGAAGCGATGATTTTGATTATTCCTTGTAAGTTAATGGAGCCTCTTTTTTAAATAAAAAATGGATAATGTATAATAATAATAATAATAGGTACTAATTAAAGATAATTAATTCTGCAAATACAAAGTGCAATTTTGATTTTAATTAAAAATGAATTATAGCCATGTAAATTAATAGTACTAGGTGTAAGTATACTTATAGCACCCCAATATCCCATATTAAAAATAATTTCTGCACTTATAAGGACTTCTCTCTTTTTGCTGTTTTTATAAATAATGACTCTTTTTGGGTTCGTTAATATATACTTGGCACTTAAGGATATGTCTGTCAAGATGTTGTAATATGTCTGTAGACATCAAAGATCTAGGCACTTAAAGAGATTCCTTCCTACAGATTGTATGGTATAGTCGGGGGCGCGCCTCTCCGGCAAACGGGAGTATCCTACCGGAATCAAAATTAAAGTCTTATTTCTTTAGTTAAATTTAATTACGTCGGAGAAACCAAGAAATATCAGATTTTTTACTACTCAGCGATAGAAGCCAATATATGAATTACTTAATGCATAGATTTTAGTTAGATATTTCAATATGTACAAAAAATTAATTCAATAAATCGTGTTTGTTGATTTTGAGCAACAAAAAAATTATTATATTAAATAATAAATTTACTACAACAATGAACTACACTTATCAAACAAACTCTGGGAATTTTCATTGAACATTAATCAATGTATCCTTTATACCAATAAATCCATTTATTGTATTTAATGTATATATGAGCACATTATAATAAATAGCCATTTATGAAATTAATAAACTCGCTCGTTGGATCAACTTTGATAAAAAAAATGGTTATATTAACGTACTTTTTGATTGTACTTACGTACCTTTTTCGTTTGTAGCAATTTCCATTTTTATGAAGTATTCTCCGTAAGCCTACTGTAGATTTTCCTCTATATGTGTATACGTACGTTAAATACATCTTTGTTTTCTATGATTCTTTTTAAAGATCAAAGGATTTCCCTTTGAGTCTTTTTATTCACCTTGCAAGTATCAAACGGAAAATCTACTATATAAAAGAATTATAGAAAATGCAGTCATCTCTGCAAAAAAACAAATAGAAGATTGCTTTATTTAATACCTCGCAATGGTACGGACCGTGACCAAAATTCAATTATGAACGGTCTTCCAGGCTTATATGTAATTTCAGATCTAGTTTAGTTTTTTATACGTCTCTTTGATGCTGGGCGGCATATTGGTTTATCAGAAAGCATGCCCTTCAACGTTCGCTATTTCAGATTATATCTTCAATCAGATTATACTCTGGTGCATTTTCCGTACTGCAGTAATTTTCTCACGATGATTTTTCGATTTCGGCGGAATAATAAAAACATTAGCTTAAAATAAGGCTGTATATCTGCATACAATGCGGATGTGGATTTGTATGTCCATTCTTTTTACTTTGTTTACATAACAGAAAGCCTTTTAAAATGGTAAATTTTAAACATCTCCGATGGCAAATACGCTTTATAGTTGATGTATCAGAATCTGTTTTTTGTGAAACCATGTTGAAGGTAATTAAATAAATTGCAACTTAAAGCAAATAGGTTTATAATTTTTCTAGTTATTGCAATCACCTTTCATGTAGATATATTTTACTAAGACAAAAAGTTTTTCAGGATATACACCATAATTAAAGCTCACATTTATAATATTACAAAGAGGTGTTGCTATGATCCTTAATCAAATAAATTGGAACGTTATCTCTGCCTGAACCATTGTTATTATGGAAAACATCTACACATGATACCAACTCATTTTCAGTGATTGGATTCGTAGTAAGTGATTTGATCATAATTACTATTAGCTATTTCCAAGATTTTCGTCTCCGGTAAAATTGCACTGTTCGCCTTATTTAAATGTGTTTCATAATGTCCGCATTTCTTTGTTTTTATTGCGTGATTTCGAGATTTTGCTTTCTATTAAGTAGAGTTGCATTGCAAGATAAATTTTGACCAAAACTAGTCGAAAAAAAACAAATCCTAAAAAGTAAGTCCTAAGGAAATGTGCCAAAGTTTTCGATTGAATAACAACTTATGCTCAATGCTCAACAATGAGGCCTTAACTTTAAATTTAAATAGCCAAAAACAAGAATTAGCCTTAATTTCACCTAGAAGCTTAAACAACTTACAACCCATAAACAATAAACACTATAATCGTGAAGCGCGTTATTTGCAAAATTCTTTTTATTATTGTAAACAAAACAGATATCTTCAAGTATAAATATGTCCTAAAATATTTCTCCATGATTCTCTCCAGTTTAGACCAAACATAGTATGCGTAGAGAAATATTTATTGTCCTTTGAATTAATTCCGTATCGAATATCGGGGGAGAAATTTGAGTAATAGAATGCTTTTAGGACATGATCGAGAGCACCGCACACATTGTGAGCAGTCCAACATCTCATTTAGTATTAGCTTTGGAATTTTGATAGAACTGGCAAATTTCATAAAGTTTCACTTAATAAACAGCCAGAGAAAATATTATTTACATTTTGTTTTATCGATATTGATTATTGGCCTGTTGGTATTTAACGAATCGTTATACGGGATGTTTAAGATATTACGTAGGCGGTTATAACTAATAAAAATAGTAATACCATCAGGATAAAGAGAAATGGCCACTAAAAAGCGTATATAATTGGGAAAATCATTGAAAAAAAGTAAAAATAAGGTAAGATCCAGCAGCAAACGAGTAGAGGAAAAGCATTAAACTGCATTAAAAATATATTCAAAAACTTATCAAATTTAATGTTGACATCATGACTGGTCAAAGTGATTCACCAAAAGTACAATCACAGAATTGTATAACATCACCAGAAACAAACATTCTCTTAAGTGCAACATTGGGATACTACGTTCTAGTGATTGAGCTAAATGATTCGAATATCCTGTACAAAATATAGATGTGTTGATTTATCTTGCAACATTGATTGAAACTAAGATATTATCAAGTGTTGTTTCATTTATTGTTATTTTTTTATTAATTTACAGCTTAGCTTCAATCTAACAACACGTTAATCTATTGTAGTGTTCTAATTAATGATGTCAAGTTTAACTGTCATTAGCACGACGCACTGTGAGTTTAGTATGCCCACTTGTTGAAAATCAAAATCTCTGTGAGGCTGTAAGCTCTTTTTACGAAACTTCATTACTCTTTTTTTCTCCTATTATCTAGATAGTGGGATAGTTAGGAGAATGCTATAAGTGCAAAAAATGACGGTAGTGTTTCTATTCTGTTCAATTTCCTCTCATTCTAAAATTCTCGATTTAATGTAATCTTTTCCTACAACAATCCTCAGAATAATTTTAGGCATATCTCAGTTGTAAGTTTGTAAATTAATTATTTAAATATTCCCGAATTCCATAAACCCTAGATTAAATTAATTAGTTTCGAAAAATTATCTATTTTTAAATTTTTCCCTCTTATAAAACATCGAACGCAAGAACAAAAACGTATATCAAAAGAAGGAGTTCTTAGTTCATGCACTAAATTAAATTATTCATTAATTATAATAGCTCTTTAAAGCATATGAACAATATTCTCAAGTGTTATTAAAGCA
This sequence comes from Oryctes borbonicus, assembly GCA_902654985.2. Taxonomy (NCBI): domain Eukaryota; kingdom Metazoa; phylum Arthropoda; class Insecta; order Coleoptera; family Scarabaeidae; genus Oryctes; species Oryctes borbonicus. The sequence goes on along the minus strand of LR736867.1, from coordinate 1,771,272 downwards.
TCTACTACTGTCACGATTATTAACAGCCTTTTGATGTTTTCAAACTGGGGATGTTTATTTACGGAATTACATTCTAAGCGTATTACGTTCATATCTATATATATTTGTAAACAGAAACGAAGACTCTCATTAATAATCTGCAACACTATATTATACACGCTAATCGTACTTACTAAATAAGTTAACTTGATTCGCGAGAAGTTTGTAATTACCAGTCGTCGAAGCCGTTTCGCAGCAAAACTTAAATAGACTTAATTATCGAATGTCTGTTCAGCTATACAAATACTTGTCGTATCTTGGGAAGTATTTCCATTTAAGCACGGCTCGAATGAGTCTTATGTTGGCACTTAAAACAAACGAAAGCAGCATTAATAACTTCAGAGCTCCTCTTACTTAATAAATGGATGTGTCTCAAGCGCTACATAAAAGCAAAGTTTCTCTTTTGATTTATTATTTTAAGTTATGCCTATTCACATAGAAAAGGGACCTAGGTTATTCTCTGAACTTTGATAAATGTATGTATATTGATTTAGAGCATTTCTCTACCTTCAACTTCTAAACCCTGGATTATCCCTTTGTTATACCTGACAAATTTTCCCTTTGGTTTATGCTAAATTACACTTTTACTTTCATGACTTTTCATTTATTCTAATAGTTTGTTTGGTAAAAATAATTTTGGGCTATCCTATGGGTAATTGTTATAATATCAAACGGTGAGAAAAAAAATGTAGTTGCACTGCTATCAGATTGATAGTAGGTAAAGAAACATAAACCTGATTTAGATCAGGAAGTACTAGGAAAAACACACAACATTTAGAAAGAAATGATAATATAGATTCTTGTGTATTTTCTCGAATCCATCTGGTCTAACTATATTGAACACGCTCAGTTGTTGCTGTCTCAGTAGAAAAACCAGACCTGTAAACGTATTGAGCTTCTGTAAAGTAATTTTTCTAATGTGAACGTTATTGTCACCAACAACCCTGCGCAACCAATTCAATTCCTCCAACTCACTCAACTAAAATTTAAGTTGTGGAGAAAATCTTATATTGTGACGTCGTCCAGATTTTAAATTAAGATTTTTAATAATAATTCTAAGCGCAGCGCTAAAAGAAAAATGTTAAAAAGTTATCAAACGTCAACATTGCTACTACTAGCTGCTACTCGTTAGTGTATTGGTTCACATTCCTGAAAGTAAAATTATTATATTTTCTTTTTAAAAAATAAGAAGGTTTCAAATAGCTTAGCTTCGTCTTTAAAGCGATGATCATTTTGATTTATTGCCATTCTCTAAGTTTTAACATCTTCAAGAATGTACACCAAATAGCCGAAACTCTTGTTTTTGAAGGTACATCTCAGATGAAATATCTATTTTATAATAAATTTTTTACTGAAATTGCTTGCTGTTATTCAATAAGCATCAATATATCAATAATATATAAACAGTCGCGTAGATACAAATAAGGAGAGTTTTTTTAATAAAAATTGTCATTGGAAACCATTGGCAGTTGGAGATATACTTATGAAGGGAAAAAATAAAGAGGGATTACTTATGTATAATGATCATTACGATATGTGGAAATTCGATCATTATATTCGAACTTCGTTATATCCGCGGATTCTTTTTGCAAGAGTGGTTCCAACAGTAAAAAGAATTGGATTTTTTTATTTATGTTTAATTTTATTTATGATTAATTCGATTCTCTGAAAAATACGTTCGCATCCGGGATTATGAATGTGCGTAGGAAATCCTAGGAATTGTGCAAGGATTCGTGCGCTTAAAAACTACTAAAACAAACATATTTCTTTGTACGTTTATTGTATAATCGTTGCAGCAATCCCTCTTATTGACGATATTTTGAAACAAAAATTGTGCTTTTGGTGTTGTATTTTCATAAAGAACACCTACTTAAATATTTTTTTTAATTGGCGTAACATCCCTTTCCGTAAACTTATCGTTTGCGTTTTATTAACAATATTTTCGTCAGGTCGACTTGTTTGGGAACTTTAGCATTTGTTCTTCCAGGATTCACTGATATACTCTATAGGGCACGTTGTTGCTTTGCATATTTGTCCATCTTTTTCATTCACAAAGCTTAGCTCTTTATATTTGTACCATAGATTGTATCTCAAGCTACTATAAAATGGAGACAGAAAGACGAGCACAAAGCAAATTTCACTATCGCATGAAGTAAAATTGACCAGTAGTAGTAGTTGTAAGTTATTTTAATCAAAGAATTGCTTTTGGATAATACTGAAGATATCTTATTTGTTACAAATCTATTCTCAATCAAGAAAGGATAGTTGAATCCATTGAATTAACTAAATAGTTCGATACATGTTAGTATAAATTCTCTGGTAGAGGTTTAAAAGCATGTTCGTTCATCTTCATGCAGTGATACCATATGGGTTTGTTCCAACAAAGGAACCTTTCACCGTTCTTGAATCAGTTCTTACTCAGAACCAGGAAGTGATTTTACTGTTTTTGGTTATCTGTAAAAAATGGAAAGATAAAGTGCTTCACAAAACCATTTCAAATGTTCGAACTGCCTTCTGGCGAGATGCAAATTTATTAAGAAATTCCTGAGTTACATTTTCCAAGACTTCTTTACAGACTGATTCCCATTTAATGACTACTCTTTGTCCCAACTCCTGCAAACGTGCAGATTGTCTAGCGTAAACACGTGATTTGAGGTGACCCCAAAGGAAAAAATCAATAAAAGTAACGGCTAAAAAATTCCTAATACGTCTGTTATAGTAGGGAGGCACTCCATCTTGTTGAAATCAAACATTTTGAGGCAATTACTCATTGTGTTGAAGTGCAGGAATAATTTAGTTATCCAATAGATCCAAGTGCTTTTCCTCGTTCATGTTTCCGCGAATAAAAAATGAGCCTGTACGCCTGCTTTCTACAATTCCCATCCAAGAATTCAGCTTTTGTGGAAGTTCAGTATGGGCCTCATGAATCCACTGAGGATTCTCATTTGACCAACACCTTGAATTATGGTGATTAGTTGTTCCATTTAAACAAAAAGTTGGTTCATCAGAAAATACTGCATTAGTTGTCAAATGTTTGTCTACTTTCCAAATTTCCATCATTCTTTCGCAAAACTGCGGCCGTCAGTCAAAATCATGTAACAGTTTTGAATCAAGTGGGTTTTTTTTACAGATAATTATACTAAAATCAATATGGACGAATCCGGAAAAACAATGTCTATTATAATCTGTAGAAATATACCGGGTGTCCCATTTAAATCAAAAAGTTGAAGGTACTTCTGGTTAAGCTCGAAGTACAGTATTGACAACAAATTTAAAATCAGATGCATTATGCCTTACACTTACCTGCAAAGTTTCATCAGTATCATCGTTTCCGTTTTAAAAATGTTCGCTTGGTTCCATTCTCTATCTCAACCCTGCAGAGACCATTGCACATTCGCATAATCTCCGTATTCTGCAGGAGTCGCCATTTTGATATATGGAATGTTAATGCTAATAGTCCTTAGATGACTACTGAACCATCAACATTATGCCGAAGATCCCAACCTCACTGTTTGGCGAAACATTGACCTATACGGTTATATACGGTTTATAAGCCTGAAAACACGCACTGCTACTACAAATTCAATATACAGGCTGTTTCACTTGCTTTTCAACAAAAATATGTCATATCTGTACCACATTTGCATGTTTTAAAATCTAGTAAGTTATTTTGATGGGCGTTATCAAAAACTATGCATTTTAAAATTGTTTAGCAAATGAATTGTACCAATTTTCAGCATGGTACAAATACGTTCGTACGTAGATTTGTCTCCCTATTTCTGGAACATGATTTACACGTATGTGTAATAAAAAATTACTTTTTGTGTTTACTTTGCAAATTAAAGTTACAACAAACGCCACAGAACCTTGTCGTCGCGATATCTTGCCTGCCATAAATTAATGAGAAGGCTGCAACCAAGATTTCTAATAGGCACATATATTACAATGATAACGAGATTGTGAGCGCAACTGCTGAGTGAAAGTGTATATGTTTGTAAATGAACATCATTTAGCAGAATTCGTTGGGTGCATGGCTACCGCCGATTTTTGTTTAGTATTTAATAATATATTTGACTTATTAAATTGTCGGAACAAATATGTAAAAAAAAAATAAATTCAACATACCTATTGATGATACATCATATAAGTTTTTAAAAAATAATGCAGACATATTTTGAATTTGAGAGATATATGTGGAACTGCAATGATAGAAACCAATAGAAAGACGCGTTTTCTTGGATTAATAATATGCTTAACCAACATATTTCACACCGGATCTTTTAGAAATATTTTTTGAGCAATTTGAGGGTTTCAATAATGATCTGAATACTAAACAGTTTGAAAATGCTTATAAAAAGTTGCTAATCAGACATGAAGTTAATACTTTTGATACTGGTTCACTTTCAACAAAAATAAAGAATAAGGATAAATTTATTTTTCCTTCTAAGGATATCTGTACAATCTGTACAAGGTGGGCCAAATTCGATACTTTTAATACGAAACTTATATTTCTAAAGGAATTAGACAAAAACTGACCTAAGCTTCTGGAGCTAGATTTTAAAGAGAGATCGATTGGTGAAATCCCTATTTTTATATCTTCCTTAATATAGGAGATACACAGCGTCTTCTTAAAATGTGCAATTTTTAAAAACCCTTGTAACTTTTTTATTTGTGAAAATGCTTGATTTACATAAAAACTATATTTTATTAAATATAGTTTTTATTAATTTTATTTATATTATTTATTTTTATTTATTCTTTATTAATTTTAATATTTTAAATCAATTTTTTTTTGCCTTGTTGAAATCTTTTATTTGCTTATTTACCACCATCCATAGCCATCTTAAAATAATGTGAAATGAAGAAAAACAAATAACTTAAAAATTGTTTAAATAAAATATCAAGTGTGTTATATCATTCTAAAAGTAATTTTATATGCTTTTCAATTGTGTAAAAATATATAGGGTGTTCAATATACATATATAAATACAAGTCTTGATAATATCTCAAAAAATAGGAGTTAAAAAAAAGAAAAAAATAGAGCATAGGATTCTGCGTGAAAAAGCGCTCTAATATAGTTTTATATAAATTAAGCATTTTCACAAATAAAAAAGTGACAAGGGTTTTTAAAAATTGCACATTTTAAGAAAACGCTCTGTATCTCTTATATTAAGGAAGATATAAAAATAGGAATTTCACCAATCGATTTCTCTTTAAAATCGAGCTCCAGAAGTTTCGGTCAGTTTTTGTCTAACTCCTTTAGAAGCATAAGTTCCCTATTAAAAGTATCGAATTTGGCCCACCTTGTACAATAGCAGAAAGAATTTTTAGAGAAGGAATTCACATGATATTTATATATATCATAAGAAATGTGTTTTAGTTAATAAAATATTCCTACAAACTTATACAGTTTTTGATTCACTGTAAAGGCACATCATATATCATTACAGAATGTCTTTGATAACCATAAAGTTCAATTAATTAAACAAAGTTGAAGTCTCAAAAAAGCAAGCATATTAGACAGAAGTATACGAAGTTAATATTGATTAAGTATCAGTAATTTTTAGTTGACAACAGTAATGCAATGTAACAGTGTTTGTATATTTTTAATATCTAATAAACCCGTTAGTTACTTTTTTTGCATGAACTATTTGCTTGATTGTACAGGACAATAAATTGTGAATTACATATGAACACTGATTAATAATTAATGCATGGTTCGTTTCATCAACATAAAAAAATAGTTTTATTTTGCGAATAAAATTTATTTCATATTAATGAAAACGTTGACTTTAATATTTAATAACAGAATTATATTTTCGAAATTTACTGTGTAGGAGTATAACGATCGAATAGGCATACACAATCAATATCCATTGTCCTACGAAAATTGCATTTTGTTTTTGCCTCGATGGTTTAAATAATTCTAGCTTTCCCGCTTACAGTTTCATAGATTGTCGCTCATTATATTTCAAATAATAATGCACGTATACTTCCATCGCGCTTTCTTGGCTTCACTTTTATTGTTTAGATGGCTTCACCATATAATAGCTTATAGCGGCCATGTCTTTATAGAGGTACTCGCAGGAATCTTTCTATCTGGCAAAACAAATGTGATATGACATCGGATATGTAACCTATCAACTTATTACTTTGGCGTATTACCATCGTCATTTGTACCAGCATTTGCAGTATTTTCAGTGAGTTTTTCATTTGAAGATGTTTTTGGTTTTTCACCCGAAAAGGTCATTCATAAGCTGTTTAAAAGAAATGAAATTTAATTTGGTATTTCAAATGATAAATGCGAAGGTGACTTACAACCAGATATGTTATGGACTATTGTCTTTTATGGATTTATATGCACGTTTCATCCCCGAAAATTTTGATTGAGATTGTAGGTCAGTCACATTATACCGGCATGGCGGACCATACTTTTTTATGGGATGCTCCAATCAGCACCACCTTTAGTGCCCTACCTATGTAATCATTCAAATGCGAACTTCCAAGCAAATCACAGGTTCTGTAAATGATTTGAGAAAACCTAATAACTGTGAAACTGCGTAATTTTAGCACGTTTCCCTCAAAACTTAACGAAAAGCTTGAAAATGCTTTAGTTTAACTATATTCAGTTTAAAGAAACAAAACTTTAGGTAGCTACGAACTTATGATGCACCCCGATTGGATATAACTAGAAACCGTGCGCAGAATTGATATATCCCATATATGCACACTTTCTCAGTTTTTCCCTGCCGTGTACAACTTCATAATATGAAGAAAATTTTATACATTACTGCGACTAAATACCTACCATTTCAGGAGTTTCTAAATTTATTACTTCAACGTTTACCTTCACTTCGTTCTAATGAAAGCGAGGTTTTCATGTCGTGAATTTCAATTAGCTCAATTAGTTGACGATACAAAGTTATTACGGACATCAACAAGTAATTTGCCGTATAAAAGCTGAATTTACGAAGGGAAATTGTTCGTGAATTCATTAAACGGTATATCTATCAAAATTTAATTAATGAATGACTCTCTCACCTTCATCTCCATTCTGAGAATTCTAAGAATACTAGCTCTCGTGATTTGGCTAGAGTAAAATTTCTAATTAAACTTATTACGTGTCGTTATGTGCAGGTATGTATAGAACTATTATAATTACCTATTCATTTAAAACGGAAAAGGAGTTGCAGTTTAGTATAGTCACAGTACTTGAATTTCGCTCTACAAGGCAGTTTCGTTTAAATTTCTATCACATCTAAATATTCATTCATCTATTCAAATCAAATCTATACTGCCAAAAGAGTGTTTTAGAGACACGATCCTTACATTTTGTCTAAATAATTTCCGAAAAGCATTCATTCCCTCGTAAAAAATTACAATATATAAACTAAATTAAATCCAATTCAATCGTTTAAAAAAAGGAAGAAGCAAAAATCAAACAACAAAAGTAAAAGTTAGTGAACATAATAATATTTAATGTAATTTAAAAATGAAAGAACTTTAAAATAAAATTTGTAAACAAGAGATCAAGGTAGAATCCATTAGACACCTTTATGCGGCTTCAATTCACTCCAGATTTAGTGTTCTTGGTGGTCTCAGGACTTATCTAGTGGTTTTGTGGCTTAATCCTCAAGAAATGTCTTCAATACGTCCGCAATCCGGAGGACACGCTGTTTTGATGATGGACTCGACAATTCCCACCAACACCAGATTGTCCGAAAGACGCGTCTCTCATGTGTATCGTAGATATTTGATAAGGCTGGGTATCCTAAGGTCCGCCCACAATTGCTCGTCATTATTCACAGCACTCGGCTCTGAAGAGCTTGTTAAGATGGTAAAGCGCCATCGTCGACCAAACCAACTCACGATATGTGATTATTGGGCGCAACGGACGACGTAGAGTAGGAGTTTAGCATATCTAGCTGGCTTCCTCTAAACATTAGCGTCAGCAAGGGATTCTTTGCTCTGGCCAACTTCCAAATCTGTGCGTAATTTCTATAATGACGCCCAGATATTTAGTGAAGTCCTTCTATGCTAGTCCTCGATTGTTGACAACCACTTTCTCCAGTTGAAGTCATCTTCTATGTATAAATCTAATCGCGATAGTTTTCGATTCATTTATCTAAAGGCTCCATTTGTTGGACCAGTTGTCCAAGCTGTCCAAGGAACTCCGGAATCGTTTACAGCCAGTTCCTCGCTTCCATTGAAGCTCTAGATGGCCGTATCGTCGGCATATGCCGATAACTAAACCTCAAACTATTTTGGTACATATAAGTATATACGTATTAGAAAAAGGTGAATGATAGATTGTCCAAATATGACAAAATCAAGGGGAGCAAACTCTTGCCCAACCCAATCATGAGCATTTTATGGATAATGTTTTCACATTACACTGTACCAAATGTCCTCGCTACACCAAGAAAAACCAATGTTTCCCCACTGCTCAAGGGCGTCCGAATTGTTTCATTAATCCGAAGCATTTGGAACTCGGTTGATAGGCTTGCCCTAAATACAAACTACTCAACCAGTAAAGGCTCCAGGATTATTATCTTGTTTCTAAGATTAATTAAAGCTTCGAAATTGTAGATAGGAGACTGATGAGCCTGCGGTTCTGCGAGAAGGGTGCAGTTTCATTTACGATTTCTAACCATTGTGGTATGGGCCGGGCAGTTGACTCGCTGGAACCACATACTTTGAAGATAAATATTGAGATTGCGCAGTGCAGGAATAATTAAATTAGATTTCCATCAATACAAAATGGGTCAACAATTTCAATCTTTCAGGATATTGTGTTCGTAGGGATTAATAGAGGTGTTTATTTGTTGTCGACTAATAAATAGCAATAACTAGATTACAAAGAAAATGTAAATTTTCATTGCCTTTTCACCAAATGTAAGTCAGATAATTTCATCGCCAGGAAATATTTTCTGATGTGTTCCAACTTTATAACTGCGGTAGCCATGTTTTTCATGATATTTCATATCGTTCGAACACTCGTACTTTTACAGGTATTCGACGTGACATAATTCACTATTTTTAACCAAACTACAAACGTAAACATCCCGACGCTCTTTCCCTTCATCAATGCGTTTAGCAGGATGCTAGTAGGGTCGATACATTTACGGCAATTAGTTAGACATCCCGTAGATTCAAATTTAGGTACAATATTTAGTATGGTCCTATTTGTTGGAAGGGGTCTGTTGGAGAAAATAAAATAGTTGTAGCGTAGTACTACCACTTAAATTGTTAAGTGGTACTGCGCCTGGAAGAAATGGTGCTGATTGCGGCACCATTTCCTCGTCCGTCTTTATATTAATTAAAAGAGATAAAGTGTTTCTAAGATAATACAATTTACAATAGAAGAACATTTAAGAAACGCCAAAAGAAAAAAAAATGCCAATAAAATATCTAATAATAGTAACGTTTGAGCGAACTGAATCGTATGCTAATACCGCCTACGGTAAAGTCGCGCGTAGCTCATAAACAACATCGCTTGCAAAAATACATGCAATTAAATAACTACTGAAATCTTGAATCTTCTTTTACGTTATTTGAATTTAAATAACAAAACACTTTCTCAATATTTAATAAAGGTGGCTTCAATTCTTTTGGTGTTTTCGTGTACTCCAGTATTTAGTAAATTTTGCTTGGAGAGAAGCAAGTGTCTGTTGAGTTTAAAACAAAAACTATAACTCACCACGGGCCCTCTTTACAATCTTCTATAAAAGAAGTAGCATTATTATCGACACCGAATGGCGTGATTCTCTTTATCTTCATCCTTTTGCTTTAACTAAGGCAATTTATGAAATTTAAATTGGACTAACTAGTCCAATTTAAATTTTACCTATCATTAAGCAAAGTTCATACATGGCAAAAGGTAAGGCAAATTTAAACCAATTAATAAAATTCAATAAAGTTAAAAACAACAAAATTTAACAAAATAAGTAAAAGTAACGGGAGAATAATAACGAGAACAGAGAACGAAAATAGGAACTAGAATAGGAACGAAAATAGGAAAAAGCGCAGGATAAATAATAAATAAATAAATGATAAAGATTTGAGAGCTTGACAGTTGTTGCGATTACATTTAGTAACGAACGTTATGGTTGAACCGATCACAGTTTGACAGTTTCACAATTTGACGCGTCTTCTTAGCCAATTGGTCATAAAATCAAGAATGGACTATCAAACATTTATTTTGCATATCGTGGCATTTCCTTAGTTAAAGTATAACATATGTGGTCTTGTTGGATTCTCAATTTGAAATATTTTTTCATCAAACGATTCTGGAAAATTTCACTTTCATAATTTAAACTTTTCGTATAACTTACACAATATGATCATAAAAAAAAAATAATCGGGAGGGCCATATTATTTTTTACGTTGGTTATAACTACATCTGACCGTTAAGATTGAAACTTCAAATCGTGTTTGGCATTTATTGATAATTTTGATAATTTAAATGATATTTAATGTTTATTAGCGTACCTTGCTTACCATAGATCACCAACATTTATCATTGCAAACTATTTATGTAAGATAAAAGCAACAGGATGAGCTTCATGCAGTATCGCATCTTGATATATATCAATAAATAATTTGATGCGTTGATGCATTTCGAAAAACTGGTGCAGTACAACAAAACAATTTCTGGAACTATTCCTAATCTGGACGCGTTCCTATAGATCACTCATAAAAAGTCACATTAACCTACTTTGTCATATGATAACATACACATATTCTCACGAGACCTTGAATAATAATACTGCATTGGTTTGGAAATCACGTATTGATGATAATATCCTTGATATATTCTTCTTCTCAGATCAAGCGTGGTTGCACCCTAATGGTTTTACTAATAGACAAACCATGCGCATATGGTCCAGTGAAAACCCTTATGTCGTGATACAGAAGGCAATGGATTCTGGTGCTTGAATAATAGCTACACGGAGAATTATTGGTCCGTTAATTTTTCATTAAAGGGTAGTCGCAGGAATATAATAATAACTTATTACAACTCTTTTAAAAGAAGACACTGTCACAGCTCTTAAGACATTAGAAACAATGAACCTCTTACATGAATATTTTGATATAGTGTAATTAGATTCCCTCACGTACTCTTGATCTAACTATTTTAGATTATTTGATATTTCCATGCCTAAAAGTATAGTTTTTTAATAATTCACTGCACACAATATATGAACATACCCAAGCAACTCAAAATTATGTAATACGATAACACCTCGTCGACGCATTTAACAACATGAAACGACGAATGACGATTTGTACTTTGAAACTAATGGAAATTATTTTGAGCGTTTTACTACAATTGTTCGCTAAGTTCGCCAAGTACTTTTACTAAGACTTAAATTAGCACATTAGCCAATTACGCTTTAAAGAGAAATTTATTTATATCATTATTGCCAGACGTAATTTGTTGTTTCAATCTTGTTATGATTCAAGCAAGATTTAACTGCCAGATGTAATTGTAACCAAAATATAAAATAATAAAAAAAAAAGCGTGGCTTTCCCGACTACGTTTCTTCATGATCATATTATACTGATCCAGGTAGGCAATTAGCTAAAATATAAATTATAAGGCCTATAAGCTAAAGCGAAAAACACCAACACACAATTCTATGACTAGTGAAGAATTTTCCACTGTTGCAAATCTGAAGACCATACAGCCTCTTGTATTCGCATATTCTTCTCTAACAACAAAGTCCACTTCGCATATTAAAGTGTTTAGACTTGTGAATATCGAATAGAGAGATCACGAGTTGAAGGTAAATGCTTTACCGCAAAATATTCTGGATTTTCCAGAATGGGAATTTAGGAAAACAACTAAAATATTCGAATGAACATGTTTTATAACATTAATTGTGACCACAATTGGTAACTCGCATATGCGCAGATTATGATGAACATAGTTTGTGTTTGATGTAATCATATTTGAATTTCGCGCCATTAATTTCCCGTTATGTTTTGGAATTATTGGCGCTAGCTGTAACGTTTTCATGTAGTTTTAATGTAGTAACTGTACTTATTGCAAGAAGCAACGCGAGAGATCATGCAATAAAAATAGTAACAAAACAAGCACCAGTGTAGTTTTACATAACAAATAGGCGTAGGTAAGGTGTAAAATTCATTCGCAAAACACAGCAAAACAACAAATGCAGTCCACGCACAAACATTCTGGTTCTTCGAGTCGGATAGCACAAACAGCTTGTGTCCGGATTTTTTTATTACTTACTGTATTTTAATCTCTTTTGTACTTTGTATACTTACGGGTCAACGAATCTTTGTATTTAGCGGACGAATAAATTATTATTACTATTATGGTTATTATTATAGAAGAAGTTTCTAGGGCGTGGGGGAAAGTGCAGCCCTAGATTTTATGGTTAAATGAATGTACGCTACTGAGAAACCATAATGAAGTTGGTTGCATAGAGAGCCGTGCTCGGACCATTTGGACTATTTTTCTTTAAATACTATGATTTCTGCTACATGTAACTAAATATAACCGCAGTTAGCAATTAATAATTACTACATATCGGACATACCAGTACGCCTTGATTCTATAACATTCTATAACATTCTAAATTACTTTACGGTTTGTCACACAGAATAAATTACTGTATACGTAAAAGTATATTACTTTCCTCTTCCTTTTTTCAATTTTTTATAATCATTTGTTTCTACTACCCTTTAATATATGAGCTTTTGAAAATAATAGTAGTGATAATTCATGCTCCACGCACATCCCCCAATAGATTGCGCTAGTTATGGGACGTACTGGCAAAGCACGACTTATATTATATGCTCGCGCCTGTGAAGCTCTTTTATATCGAAGCGAAATAAATGGTAATGGTAATTAGCATCTTTACACACGAACAGTTTTAATCTCATTCATGTATCGAAATTCAGTGCAAAATGTTAGAACTTTCCATTCACCAGTGGTAAGTTTTGACGCAGCCGTAATTAGAACTGTGCAACCAACGTCGTAAATTAGAATTAGAACCCTACTACTCCTATCCAACGTGCATACTATGCTAAGCATGTGAGATATTTCGTTACCTAAGCGCGTCAGCAGACTTTGTACAAATTATGGAATTATACTAGCAGAAGTGTTAAGTTTTAATTCGGAAATTACATTAAGATCTAAAGGATAGACACATACACAAACACTCCACGGAGTAAATGTTATAATTTCCACAAACAAAGGCGACTGTTATAGTAAATGCTGAAAATTTTCTTCCGTACGTGCTAAACCAACTCGCAGGAAGTATAAATTAAATAAATAACAAATAGAGTTAAATTTGGTCGATGCTCGAGACAGAAGAAATTTCCGCTTCTGAAAGTTAGAATTGATTAATGTCAAAATGAAACGGAACGAACGAAAAATATATGTCGCTACATACAGTTAACAGCATATTGACATTGCGATAGTTGAACTTCCACTTGGAAATTTTAATTGAAAGACAATAACACTTTTTCGATGAGGTTTATTTCGAGAAACTATTACAAATTATGTATCATATGTCGGCGGAAAGTGTAGTAATTTATTTTTCATTCTGAAATAAGTAGTTTGATTAATAGAACACATTAGAAAATGCATACAAAGAATAAAAAAAAAATGTTAAAATAGTTTCCTCGTGGTATTGATGGAATCATTTACGGCAAACGCAATACAAGCAGAGAAAGAAACATGCTACCAACGGATATATTTCTATTTACACGCCGTCATTAGCGTGGCTCTGAGAGTTTTTACTCGACCTTGCACCGCTGTTTGTCTCACAGTTAATTAGAACACATTAGAAACGACGAGCGAAAGATTTCTTGCTGCTTTCATGTCCGTGGGTAGTATGTTCTTTCTCTCCGTGCATTGTTTTTGCTGTAAATGATTCCATCAATACCACGAGAAAGTCATTTAGCATTATTTTTTGGTTAAGTAGTTTGATGTATGTGTTTTTAGGAGCGATAGCAGTGTAGTTCTACAGACTGGTACAAAGTTGTCGCCTCCTTATTGTTATAACCTTCTTATTATTGACGCTGCGATGTCCGTTAAATTGTCAACAATTACTAATCTTTTGTGTTTTTCTCCACAACAATGCTATGAACAAAAGTAAAATGTATATCGTATTTCAGAGCTAAATTAGGTTGTTTAAAACTTTAAAACCACTCAACGATGACGGAATATTTTTGGAAAAAATAAAAAAAGTTGATTTTACAATTCTTTATCTAAAAGTCTATCGGTGATATTTAGATAACCCTGTATATAGGTACCCAGAATATTATTTTTCGAGAATAGTCCGTAAAAGTTTACTTTTAAAAATAACTTTTTTTCTACAGAACGTAAGTTTTTTACATGTAAGATGTAAAAGACATCTATAGTTAGGGAGCTCGTGGCAAATTAGGTGCACGACTTCATCGTCGCTGTGAGGAATGTACAGTATAGTTCACATCTATGTGGGTTAGAAAAGCTGAAAGCTCAGCTTAGATACTGATATAGGGAAAGAGGCAGATATGGTGATTTCCGAAGGTAGCTATAATTTCTAAAAACAAATATTCGGATTTTGTATTTTCTATTTTGAACTTATTAAATTATTTATTTAGTACACATTATAATTTTCCGCCTCTCATATTTGTTGATTCATACATGCTAGAGTCTTTATCTGGAATTATAAAAACATTAGAATGTTCATAATCACCTTTACTAGTTTAATAAAGACAGAAACCCTCTATAATAAATACGAAATTTGAACAGGAAGTTCCTTTTGTGTGTAGACGCGCAATGATTTCTTTTAATTAAGCTCGTCAGGGCGAGTACTTCGGCATCTGGTTAGAAAAAAAAATATATTATCGAATTTTTAAACCTGCTCGTACAAAATTGTCCACCCACTCTTAGGTATTGATTTTGCAAAAATTATAAAATATGTTAAATGTGTTGTAATAATTTATTATCTAAAGTACCACCAAGCATATATTCACTGCCTTTTGGAAGGCCTTTTAAAACATTTAACGCATTTTAGGTACGATGCTCCGATGGCATTCGAGGTTTTTTAAAAGTTCATAGCTTGAATTTCAATTAAAGATCGATCTTGGACCCCGTGCAAAATTTTATTGAAGATAACACCTTTTAATCCGTATATTTGCCGTACAGTGAATTCTTTGAACAATGAATAAAACGCCTGCCTTCTAAAAACCAGCATTGAAAATTTACAATATTGCAGCTTTTTGATACAATACTATCTAGATGGTAAAAGTAACGTTTGCCCTTTATAATACAGTTTTAGTAAATAACGTAATCTGTCTGACAATGAAAGAATGTTTTTTATGCCATAATAACTGGAAAAAAGTTAATTATTTTTAAATGCAGCAGGAATAACATCTGCCACTTGTATTAAGTTATTTTAGGAGTTAGACTAATTTAATACAACAAGATACACGCGATTATATTCACATCTTTCATTTAATATTATAGCAATATGTTGAAGGCAAGAGTTGTTTATTTTACTCATTTCTTTACTTTCATCAACTTCTGCCAAACGAAGAAATCATTAGTATAGTAGAAATGTCTTTCGGGTGATGTCGCGTAGTTAATATTTTATTTGACGTTTCACTGACTATGCTGTCAGCTTGTTCAGAAGATTTCTAAAGACTGGTATTGTTGTCTCTTGCTCCTCGTTATATATCCCATTTCTGTTTCGCTTTGCTAATCCATAACCATTCCGTTCTGCTGAATCGCGTCGTTCGTTGTATGACGACTTCGTAGTGTTAACTTCCACGTGTTGCTGATCTTGTATCCTTCTTCGCAATTGAGGCTGTTGGTGTTCTTCATTATTTCTATTGATTCGCGTATTATCCTCGGGGAGTAGTGGCTGGTCCTGGCTAATACATTAACGTCGCTGTAGGTTATGCGGTGGTCTCCTTGTTGGTGCATGTGTTCTGCTACTGCAGATTTTTCAATATGTCTAAGGCGTGCGTCTCTCTCGTGTTCTTTCACTCTGCACTGAATACTCCGTCCTGTTTGATCGATGTAGCTTTTTCCACATTGGCATTTCGGTTCGTATATACCTTTTGTTCGTAGTTTCGGTAACACATCCTTGACAGGAAGGAGTAGCTGGTCTATTTTGGTCACGGTGTTGTATCATGCGGTACCCTAGGGTACCGCATAACCTACAGCGACGTTAAGGTATTAGCCAGGACCAGCCACTACTACCCGAGGATAATACGCGAATCGATAGAAATATTGAAGAACAGCAACAATTTCAATCGCGAAGACGGATACAAGATCAGCAACACGTGGAAGTTAACACTACGGAGTCGTCATACAACGAACGACGCGATTCAGCAGAATGGAACGGTTATGGATTAGCAGGAGCAAGAGACAACAACACCAGCCTTTAGAAATCTTCTGAACAAGCTGACAGCATAGTCAGCGAAACGTCAAGTAAAATATTAACTACGCGACATCACCCGAAAGACATTTCTACTATGGATTACGGTCGTGAAAGCTTACACTCAACTATTACTGCTAGTAGCTCCCTTACTATTACATCCACCCATGAAAATCTATCGAACAAAAGATGATATATGAATATTTTATTTATTATCAGCAAAAACATGAACATAATTAACAATCACTACTTTTAAAATTTTAATTTAGATTGATAACTGCACCTACAATTGTGAAAAGTGATTCCACTTAAGAGTAGTAAGTCGCTCACTGCAACAGTTTTCTGATTAACGCAATGAATTTTTTAAGATATCCCCCCTTAATCGTCGAAGATCGCCAACCGAATGGCTTTTAACACTTGCGAAATCAGTTCCAGAATTCCTAAGCAGTGTGGCATATGATCCTCGAAAACAATGTCCAATGACCTCTCTAACCCTGGTAATTTTAAATAGGTTGTAATTTCGCTTGGAATATTTCTCATTTTATTAATGCCAATGATCTGATTTACACAATTATTCGTTGTCTAATAAAAAAGAACTACGCTTGGCAAGGTACTCTGGACGCAAAATAGTTTCGGTACAATTTAATGTAAGTAAGCCAAATTTGAAATTACAAATATTCTTTTAAATCTTGGATGTTTATAATTATTGTTGAACTCTTTTCTCTATACCTATCTATTGTTGTTGTTGTTGTTGTTGTTAATTTGTTAATTTCAATAGTTCATAGACGCCTAATCTGAAACAATGTACTTGCTTTATTAATAAAACTAACTCATCTCCATTAATGAGACGTCATCTGGTGCTTCTTGAATTTCGCAATTTCCGTTTTTGTTGAAATTTTGACCTTTTTAGACAATGTTCCACACATTTATTTTTCAAATAGATATAGCCTCTAATATAGATTTTAAGCTTCTTTAGCATTTGAAATTTAGCAATTAAATTTCTGACAGTAAATTAATATTTCGCGACAGAAAACCTTTCTTTCTCAAGTTAATTATAAGTAAATCGTATACCGTGCCGAACACCTACTTGATATTGGAATTGCAAATATCTCAGGGATTTTATACACACGTATCCAGCATTAACCTCTTTTTATAGCTCTTCTGCATTCGATAGACGCGTATTTATTTACGAGGCAATTTTACATCGAGTATAAAAACCGATAAAATTTCAAACGTAAATCTCCGAAATGTGTCAGGATGTGTTCTATCGTGTAAACTTGTTTTTTAGGTATGCGCACTTGTCAATCAACCTGAAAATTCAATTTCCTGCTTTAGCAGTTTGTTTGGCAGAAAGGTTATTAAAATGTTTCGTCTTGCTTGGAGAGTAGTGTATATAGAATCCGCACAGTGTCCACTGTCACGTACAAACAGTACACTCTTTTGGAATACAGTAGGTACCAGTAGTCTTTATATAAAGCTTCCGGCATTTCCACACAGACATCTTCCCCTTACTAGGAAAATGTAATCGTTCATCAAGAGCAATTAGTGAGAACAATCCTTCCAACTTCCTTCTCTTTGTGAACGAAATGACCACAGTCCTATTTGGGTCAATTGTTAGATCTTGCCTCTCGCTTAAACCATGAATACTATTGTATAACTTCCGCAATAACAGTTAGCTTATGTGCACCTCTGCCTCAATTCCAAGTGCCTCATCCACCTATATTAGCTCGTTTATCAAAGGCAACGACAACTAAAGGAAAAATGTTTCCGTATAGGCACTGCACACCCGGGTCAAAACATACAGTGTCTTCCTCAAGCGAGCTTAAGACTAACTTAATGCTGGGTATATTCAAGTCATAGTAGTTGGTTTCTGTTTAGTACAGCTCTGGTTAGTAATGTAGTAACCAACGTTAAAGACACTATTTGTGTAAAGAAAGCAAAAATATTATAAAGCACTAGTTTGGCGGATCTATCTACCTCATAAGCGTATTGGTGTGGATGAAGAAGGCTCAGACACAAATTTTCTCTGCGGATCTACTCATCTGCTAATGTCTTCTACGAGAAAAATATGAAAAATTGAAGCATTTTTTGAGGCTGTGTCGATTATTAAATAAGTGAAGTACCTAGCATACTGTTTTTAAAGTACTTTCTTATACGCTGTTTGATGTATTATTTTTTAATGTTATTATTTTTTGTTTTGTTAGCAACGAACTAAAAATTTTCCGCAAATATGTTTTAGTTAGGAGTGCAGAATTATATCTTCGTAAAGCATTATATGAAAGACTTATACAATTGCTTATAACGTTTTGCTTTGCAATAAATACGGATCTTGCATTCACTATAAAATGTGCTCCTTCGGTTCATACTCCATTTTTATTTGAGTAGACTTCAGTGCTTAGAATAAAGACCTTAGTGTTACATGTCTTTATGTATTCATGATTGTAGTTTTACTGAGCATTTTCGCGTAAGTGAAAGGTACTTCTCACGGTTGTTAAATTTTCTCAAAAAGTGGATGTTAATTTTAACAGTGATTTTTTATTGTGCAAGTACAATGTTGAAACAGCCTAATAAGAAAAATAAAAAAGTATACAGTGAAAAGCAGATGCTTTACAATAAAATTTATTGCGGTAATTTGCCGCAGAATCTACGCCTTTAGCGAAACAAACGGCTTGGCCAATAACACAGATTTCATGATGTCCAACAAGCTAATATATTTGCGCAATAATTTAGAATTGCGAAATGTATGTGTAACTAAAAAACCTTCAATGGTACGAAACCAATAGATACTGTTAGGATTATTACATAGACTCCACTACGTTTTAACTGTTTAATCAAACTCCAATAAAGATATATAATAGAAAAAAAAAACAATTGAACACACTATATGGTTCTTAATACTATTACCAACCTTTTAGATCGTATTTACACCAACCTGAAAAAAAAACAATATTCTCTGTTGAGCACCTGTTTTAGTTTGGTATATGTAAATATGTTTCGCAGCCATGTACTTTTATATGGGTTTCTCTCACTGTAAATCAGCTCATCTGTTTGTGTTGGTACTTTTTCTATTGCAATTTTATATCGCCAACTAAATCTTTAGCAGATAATCCCTTTAACGATTTTATATTTATATGTACTAATCTTTCATGCCATAACTTTAATGAACCAGAACTACTTACATTTACTTCTGACTGCACTGAGTTTGCTTGAATTAACAATTTATGCAGGTTGTTATCAGTACGAACTACACCTGCAACCACCACATTGTTTTCAAGTATGTCTACTTTCGTGATATTATAATTGAGAAACATAGTTCCCTCCGAAAACATTTTTTTCTTTGTCAGGTACATCTTTCAATTTTGTTCCAATCTTGTTCCTATAACTTTTAATTTTTCATTATTTGCTAATTTTACAGTTATATTATCTATCTCTTGTAAAAAAAAGAAAAAAGTTTTTATTTGGAGGCATGTGCCTAGAAGCACCACTAGTTGTTATCCACTCCTTCCTTAACCTTATTGCCTGACTCAATATTGAATGCTCTGTCTGTTGCGTGTTTTGTTGTAGAGTTACTTTGTGTGCTTTTTGGTATTCTACTTTCCTTTGCCATTTGCTCCTTTTTCCACAATTGTAGCAATAGAATTTGAATTTTTGCGGTTATCTATGGTCCAACAGCCACTGGCGCATTTTTAGTCATCGAGGTTTCATTAAGTTTCTTTTCTTCATCTAATAATCTAGCTGATTGGTTATTGTTTGCTTCGATTCTTCAAGTGAAGGCTAAGCTTGCCGGAGTGACCAATACTTTGATGGCAAAGAATTTTTGTGGTCACTTATAATATCCCCGGATCCTTTAATTTTTCCTTGTAAGATTCTCTACGTTAGATACATACTGTGCAATTGAGTTTGTCATATTTATTTGTACTTGTAGAATTGTCCACGTATCAGCATTGTGTGGATTTCCATTTTCAACTTGTAAATGGAATCTAGCTGGTTTGATTCCATCTACAAGTTGACTCTCTCGATGAGTTGCAATTCTGTACTAAAGAAATTTGTGAGAATTCCATGGCAGAAGTAATAATGCACATAGTTAATGCCCCAAGCTTGACATTCTTCCACACTCACCAACGGTGTTGGTTTGACTCCCATCGCAATATCCAGGACGCCTTTCGCCCTTAGAGCACATATGATTTGAATTTTCCATTGGGCGTAATTTTTTCCACAAAATTTTCCAATTTGCATATATTCGAAGTTATCGTCCGCCATTTCTTATTATAACCAGGATCATCACGGGCGTACTAAACGCTACACGTTGTTGAAAGCCTTCTCTCTTTTATTTATTATTAGTTATTAGTCTCTTTTTCTCTGGATCCATAACCGGAAGTCCAATAAATGTATATAATACAAAAAAACCACTGAAGCAAATCAATCTCAAGAATAACGTACGGTGCTCTGCTTACTTATAGATGATACATGCTATATAGTTCTTAATACTACATTAATAATAAACACCTTTCTAAAAAAATCTTTCATTATCCTTGTAGGTTCAGTTTTATTATATGTACATGTAATACAATATTGTATTAAATATGTGCCTGCATGTGAGACATTTTATTTCTACAAAGAGAACGTTTTAAAATTCGTGGAAATACACGTTCCATTTGTCTCTAAAGAAATGGCATTAACGCGGCTTAAAATAATATAAAATTACGTGGACTTTAATTCGCGTTGCTACGACGTTGTCTCCTTTGTAGAGATAAAAAAATGTTAGGTTTTTAAGCTTCAAAATGAAATTATCTTAAGATTAACGAGCGCGGTGCGGAACGTAAATCACGCTTAGCAAGAGCACCTATTTCATTTTATATATAATCTAACCTTATACATAGTGACTCTGGATTTAATTTATGGATTTGTGTGGAGCTTTTACAGCATCTGCATAATTGTCTTCCTGCGACTAATGGCTCTAAATATGCGCCGAAACATATTCTTTTCTGGGCCATTAAAATAAACATGAAAAAATTATCTACTGCTGTGCCATATTTAATTTAATAATTTAGACACATGAGAAAGTTCTCTTGATCCGAATAAAGACAAATCGACAACATTCTTGGAAAACCAAACAATATATTTTTGGTGCAGACAATTATTAGTTTACTGTTTATGTATTCGTACTTACTTCTGCAGGGGAATAAGTTGCCAAATGCTTGCTATTGTATCATTATTATTATATGTTTGAAACAAGTTTAACGCTTGAAAATACAGATGCACTCAAAATAAATAATACCGGGTATGAGGTTTATTTTTTTTATTATTTTTTAATTTTTTTATTATTATTTTTTTCGTAACGAACGGAATCTCTTGAAAAGGAAAGTTTAGTCACTAGTAAGCTAATTGCTGCGTGTTTTGCTAAATGTGTTGCTATTTTTAGCGTCTTAAAAAATATAAACTAGGTATTAGGATAACCAAAAAATATAATGCTATTAGATAGATAGTTTAGCTTCCTCATGGTATTGATGGAATAATTCACGGCAAACACAACAAAAGGAGAGAAAAGAATACACTAACACACGGACATGTTTCTGCCTATCCGGCGTCATCAGCGTGGTTTCGAGAGTATTTTTCATATCTCTATCTTCTATCGCTGTTGCCTCACAGTTAATACCACAACTTTCAAAACGACAAACTCGACATTTCTTAGAGCCCTTTAGTGCCAAAGAAACGCATGCCTGCCGTTCAGGAAGCAGCGACATAAACCGGGTACTATTCCTCAATGTCGAGTTTGTAGTTTTGAAAGTTGTGGCATTAACTGTGAGGCAACAGCGAACACTTGGTTTACTTGCCTTTCGTGACAAGTTGGCGATATGATCCTTAAATTTGAGTGTAGCGTCAATTGTAATGCCCAAGAAGCGAACTGTGTGGCACTCTGGAGTTGGCCTACTGTACAACAGAACCTATAAGCACTCACTAGAAACTAACGAATCTTATTGTATTATTTTGGTTTTGCTATGGTTAATGCTTAAATTATTGATGCCACACCACTGGTAAATGTGTTCTCACTTAAAAGATTGGATACAGATTTATTTTAACGGACGTAGAACTTGTAAAAGCAAATCGCTCTAAGGAATCGCCTATACAAAAATTTTATTGTTCTTTTCCTTGACGTTGGTATGATTAGTTAAATGTTGATGGTTATTTTCTTTGGGGATGTAGGTCGTTTGTTAAAGAAGGGAAACGAAAAAAGTTGTTTGCGTTTCTTCTTCTTTATTTTCTTTTTGCGACGTTTCGTTGCACGTGATGTGACCTTCTTTAACAAACGACCTACATCCCAAAAGAAATAATCAATATTTGAATATATAGAAATTGCAAGATAATGTTACATATTAAAGTATAGCCCAACTCCTCAGAAAAATCCGGTAGGTGTCTTGAATCACCTATGTCTCTACATTCTTATAGCTATATTTTAACAAATACTATAGAATGTTATATTGTTGCACTTTGGAAGCGAGTACACAAAGATGTTCTTGCCTAAAATTTAATTTCTTTCAAATTTTACAATTTAAATCTAAAAAATCTTACCTATTCATTTATTTGATTGATTACGGAGCCTCAACAGTAGCAAAACTGGCAATAGTGAAAGATAACTTTATTCACAGACTAAACTACATTGCAAAAATGTGACAGTTTCTTGTATTTCACATTTTTCAATAAAGGTAATAGCTTCAGCAGAAAAGTACCTGATTCAATCTAGATCGCACGTCTGATACTTTAAAAATCGTTCATTCCTCTAAGCAATTTGTAATAAATCCAGAAACTTACTTCCAGCGATAAATCCTTGTTAACTCACGATCGAAACGAAATAACATGAATCCGAATTTAGCGCTAGGTGATAATTTAAATCGTGATCGAGATACGTGGAAAATTTTACCAAAATAAGTTATAGCACAATGTATTAATCATTACTACATCGAAGCACTTTTCTCTTTGGTTTGATCTTTTCGAAAGCATGAAAAAATTAGTACCTACGTTGAGTAAATTGCAAGATTGTTTTCATCCTTACGATGATTAGAGGAGGAGGAATACACGCGACTGGCGTGGAGCGTGAAAATATTGATCTTGATAGTTCGGTGCGTATTGTTTTCAGTTTATGTTGTCCACAAATTGCACCTAAAACAAGTTTAATAGATATAATATCTGTGCTTCAAACAAGTGAAAAATAAAATTTAAAGAAATTGTTTTTTCTTCCTTCTTTTTCTGTATTTTAGCATTGTTTTATTTCTATTCTATCATTCACCTTGCAATTTGCTTAGAAATGGTATATTCTAGTTACTATTTTACCGTCGCCCTGGAATGAGAGGGTTCTATATGCGTCTTTTTTTAAATAGGTTTTTGGTCTAACAAGGTTCTAACTATGATATATGATTACTTTATTAGCTTTTACGGTTTTTAAGAAATTTAAAAACTAATAAGTAGAGCGCAACACTCTCGCTTGCCTTCCAGTGGTGTTTAACCGCGAGAGGTCGAGAGGGATACAGAGCTGCTTCGCTACATGTCGGAACTTCTCGGCCTTCTATGCATGCAACATATATGTGAGGGAACCATGTAAATAGCGCAACACAAAAACTTAAAAAAAAAAGGAAGGAGACCGTATAAAAAATTTCTATATGATTTAACGATGATGTTAAGTGTTAAAGGTTTCATCAGTTTTGGAAGAAATACAATCCAATGGGGAAACTACCAAGTTCGCAGACGCTACTAAGGTATTTGCCGTCAGTGCGCGAGAAGATTGAGAATTATCTGAAAACCGGAGTAAAAAATTACGTATAAATGAAACTACAGATATTAAAAAAATTCTGTAATGTCGATTGTAGCACGAACAATGACCTTGAAAGGACCGTCACGCCCTTATTTGCTAGTCTGTAAAAGACAGCAAAGATGTACTGTCGAAGCTATTCATAATAACAACACTAGATAACTTTGAAATTTCACCAAAGTGAGTGTTAATCATGATTACCGATGCTGCCGCGGTTATGCTTCGCACAGGTCAATTATTTAAAGCTGTTCAATCGAATTTGCTGCACATAACATTTCCGTTTTGTGCTTTACACCTTGTAGCAGGCTCTATTAATAGCAGAGACCAAAGCGGTTTTTCTTAAATCACCGAAATGTATGACTACTTCGTTCACAGCATACATAGCGGAACCGCCGCAGCCAATTCTTACACGATGGAGACCGCTGTAGAAACGTACGCTATGATACAGGCGTTGAAGGCCTTGCTTTCGGATTTCATTTCAGCTATCTAAGCATATTCGGTAAGTTGTTTACTATATTATGTTAGCGTTTTCATAAGTTCTTTTATTGTTTTTTGTTCTAAATAACGCGTGTATTTCAGTTAACCCAGCGCAGTCACAACAAATAGAAGGCCACTGCTAGGCAATCGACTTGTCGCAGTGTAGTTATCATTTTACCGTCCCAAAAAGTTTAAAAAAGTTAGTTTTTGGTCTAACAAACTATCTATGATATATAATTACTTTATTAGCTTTTACAGTTTTACAGAAATTTAAAAACTAATAAGATATCGCAGATAGAACCTTGTTAGACCAGAAACGATGCGCTATTCCAGAATAGAAACCAAAATTCACGAGTGATAAAAAATTATTTCAGTTCTTTTCATGAAATTCGTGGATATTATAAAATACCAATGTTTTCGAAATAGGATTTGAAAACAGAGTCGTTATTATCTCCGTTCAGGAATGATATTTTTCGTACTCTGCGTAGTGAGAGACATATGTTTTGCTTGTTACTCGTTCACGCGGGATAAACATTGTATAGGAGAATTGAAATTAAATTCTCCAATAATATGAAGATAAAATTCTTTTTATTAATATCATTCACGCATGAAGAATATTTTCAGCACTCTTCTCACCTTGTTTTCCACTATAATATATATGTTATAATGCGTTTATTACACTTTGTAGTAAATGTTTTATAAACATTCTGTTTTGTTTACATACATTCTTCGGCTCGTATTTCAAATTCCGGACGCGCGCGACAAAATACTTTCTAAAGCGTGTTTCGTAATATACTATTCTAAACCTCGTACTTCGCTAAAATTCAATTTTCGTGTTTATGTTAAGTTTAAGTTAAAACAGAAGTCCAGTAATGGTATAATTGGCATACTCGTAGTAATGTGTTATAATACTTTAGACTTTAAAATTAAATTTAGTATTATATTTATTTCATTTTACAAAGTATGAAATACCTCACAAAAAAGAAAAGAATACACTACATACCATACCTCAAAGAATTCTTTAATTTCATAAAAGGTACATTTAATTAAATGGCACTTAAATATATGTTTAAATGTTATTAATTGTTAATTTTTGTATTTTCTTGGAATGTGATTGTAGATTTTTAATATTTGTACCACTACAGTTTTCTGTATTTGTGTAAATGTAGTTTGTGGTATCCGTAAACTAGATTTTTGACACTCACGCGTATTATAAACATGATTTGTTTCGCGTTGTTTTATTAGTTTGTTATAATGTTTTTTGGCAAAATACGCATATTTATATATATAAAGGCTAGGCAAGGTAAGTATACCATTTTGTTTAAAGGATTCACTGTACTTTTTCATTTTTTATTAGGTTAAATATACTTCTCAAGCATGATTTCTGTAACATGAATAATCTTGTAGTATTAACAGAATTAGTACAAACGACAATGCCATAGGCTAATGTAAGCTGCGGCTAGAGCTGCTGCAATATAGACTCCAGTCAAGGCAAAAATCATTCCTGCTAACTTTTCGGTAAGTATATTAACATGTTCTTTCCGGTTTAGAACACTGTCTATTTCTGCTCCTAAAAATCTTGTGTAAGTAGTCGATAACAATTCTTTATCGTGAAATTTTATTCTAATATTTTCACTTTTTTTAATTGAATTAAATAAAATTTGTTCTTTTTTTACGTTTAGTTTTAGCTTATCTTCATGAAACCGTTTATGCATTACATTAAAGGTGTTTGAGATTTCTATTTCTAGTTTCTCATTAAATAATGAGAGCCCTTCCAATAATGACCGAAGTATCTTCTGCAAACATGTTAATAAAATAATTGGTTACTTCTGGAAGGTCGTTCGTATACAGGAAAAACAAGAAAGGAATGGAACCTTAATGTACTCCTTTTCCTATTTTTTGTCAACTTGATTGTAATAATTCGCCTTTGTGTTAAGAGCTTAATAACTTATATATATTTCCAAAACCGATAATTCGTAGCAGCTTTGGACAAATCCAATAACACCAGGCATGTGATAGTTTTCCCGCTATTTCACTCAATGCCGTGCAAATTGTTCTTATTGTTGAACGACCCTGTATATAACCGTTTGGTGACTTTGTCAAGATGTTAGATGACTGCAGAAAACTTGTCAGCCCAACTAAAGTTGCTTTTTCTATTATTTTAGCTATAACTGCAATTAATGCTACAGACCTGTAATTCTCAATTTCCACCCTGCTATATCCGGACATATATTGATATTCAATGTTTAATTCATTAGCTTTCTTTTTATCGGTTACTTTTCCTAACAAGCTCCCACATTGCTCAAACTTTATTTTTCGTATTGCTTTTCAATTTTTTTGCTTCTAGAAGAGCTTTTAGCCATTTACAGTAATCTCGATATACGTTCTTTGGATTTTTTTTGTTTAGCACTCCGCACTACACAAGTTTTATCGATTAATCCGGTCCTAGATTAATTAATTAAACTTGTGCGGTGCGGAGTATGGTGTTGTTTGCCATACTACCACACAGTCCTTGCTACCATTATTGAGGACTGACACTATTTTTAAGAGAATATCAGGATAGTTAGATTACACTAAATTCACAGAAAACAAAATGTATTCTTTCCCGGCGTAAATGAAAATAATAACTTTGTAGAGTTTTGAACGTGTAATAAAATTTTAGTGTCACCTCATACAGATTTATTATCTCGGAATTTTGTTTATGTTTTGCTCTAGAGTTAGTTTGTTTTGTTTTTAAACATTCGGATCAATTCGGCAAAAACAAATACAGTGATTACAGCACAAGAAGTGGTAATTATCTCCTACCTCCTCGCCATACTATTACCTTTTTTCAGAAAATCTTTATAATCACGGAGGGACTTTTTAACAGTTTAAAAGTACGAGTAATCATTTTTGGCTTAGGTTTAAGTTGCTGTTGCCTGAAAGAATTTTTGGATCACTGAATTTCTATGTTCTTTTCCGGTTGTCTTGTTTTGTTTCATGCGTACTTTTTTTCTGTATTTTTGTGTGTTACGAAATAGAGATTATTATTATCATTGATGATGTAGAAACATACGAATGAGAGAATCTAACTAAAGATACCCTAATCACATGATTTGCCGAAATATTTACAAACACTCCTCCGATTGCGACCAGGGAATTCTGGCATCATGATCTGTGAGGGCCGCAAGCATCTACTAAAAGCTTGAATTAGCCAGAGAATTAATGAAATTAATAATGAAGTTAGACTATCACCTAACGGCCATGTACAAGCGCGCGTTTCGTTGTGAAAGAGTTCATCAGTACACATTTGCGGAGGGTGATAGCCATTCGACTAGTTATCGATAGACTACTACCACAACTGTTAATTCTCGATTACAAATGTGCACTAATGAGTAGAGATGACCAAGGTAGGTGAAATTATTATTTTTTTTGCACCGACTAGACAGACTCGTGTCTATTCGTCTCATAAGAAAGGGTTCGTGTTGCCTACTGGTTTCCCCGAGAGTCGACAAAACACGAGTCTATCCAGTCGCTGCAAAACAGTAATAATTTCACCTGCCTTTGTCATCTTTACTAATGAGCTGTTACATAGCGAAGCGCACGTCTGTGCATGGTGATTATATGATAGTCTAACTTCATTATTAATTTTATTATTATATACGACTAACAAACAGTCCGTTTCGCAGTTTCGATGTTTTGTAACTTATTACCTGTATAGTTGTCGAAATTTTATGTTGTGCAGCATTTCTCCCCAAATATTTCTTATTTGAAAACTTTTTCTTTAAATTGCTCAGGAGTCCGGTCACTTCCTAAGTGGACACGCTGTATAGTAACATTTGTTGATCCACGATTTAATAATTTGTCGTCATTTATTTCTGTGATGTATTTATTTCGTTTCCTCCATGAATTGAGTGAACATTAATAAACATCAGTCAAGTAGTGCCTACTGCGTTCACGATCGTTTTTCTTATTTCTGAACACAGGGAATGCAAATTGTATTTAAGCCTCTCACTGAAAGCGAAAACCGTATGAATAAGTACAGAGCATATAAGATGGCGAAGTTCGCGAATTTTTACTACTATAACTCCTAGCAATTTTCATAAATTTACAAACGTAATATGGAAATGTCCTTCCAGTACTTTTGCATCGAAAAGCTCTTTCTTTGAGAATGAATTCGGACGTAAATTTTACATTTGTATATAGTAGTATCTAGGGCGATCGCTTCCCTTTCGCCTAAGGCCTTCTGTTTGTTGAATGTTTTTTTCCTTTCACGGGCTAGTGGCTACCAAAGGTGACAGATGATTTCTACGAATATCTTCAAAAAGCTATATATATACAAAGTAATTCGAAAGCTACTTCTATAGTTAATAGCTGATTAAGAATAAATTAGATGAAATTCAGATTGAACTATTGAGAATTGATGTAAAATATATAAATAAAAGAACAGTTGTAAATGGCGTAATATTACCGGTCGATTTCTTCTCGGGCAACGATGATCATGTGAGTTACGGCCAAGAAGAATATTTTCAAGATAGCAATGAAACAAGACCATAATCTGATGTAATATTACATTCCGTTAGATCTAATATGTGGACAGTGTACAGGTAAAGATAATAGTCAATTAGTAAATTCTTTAATTTATATTTAAAACTGATTAAATTTTTTTCCCTATTTATTTAAATGTGGAGTTGTAAATGTGTGTACAGTTAATAGCAAGCAACTTTTCGAAGTGTGCAGTGTGATGGTACAAATCTTTCAACTTGCTACAATTCCTTGTTTCGTTAGTTCTTCTCCTCAAACTGTTCATTGTATGTATATTTTAGCGAAGACCGCAGATCAATAGTGTACACATTCGTAAATACAAGCACACTCTGTGCTTTAGTCACCTTGAGTAGAGCACAAAACTGCATACGTAGTTAATATGCTTACGCCATGATAATCCTTGATCCAGTATAACTCTAAGAAAATTGTGGTCTCTTCGCTATTGGTGAAGGCGGGCTGCCGAGAGATGTCAAAAAGCGGAGTTTCGTAGCTTTTCAGTTTAATTTAAATATTCGTGACATTAGTAGAGAGGCAAATAACGAAGTGAGGTACGGAGCCACTCGGAACAACGGTGATGTAGATAAAAACATGTCCATTGACTAATACTTTCTCTTCTCTCTGCTTTTGCTGTGAGGGATTCCATGATTTTTGATTAGTAATATTCGTGATAAGAAACCAAATATTGAGATTGAAGATGTTGTGTAAACAAATAAAACGCACTACCCATGAGTGATTAACACTTGTCGCGTGTTGAGTGCATTTTGAATTAGCTTAACCATTTCTTTTTCTCAGTGTACAAAAAAGAAGAAATATCAGCGGGTCGATTATAGAATCCTATCCAACGCCATGAGATACGTTATGGATTTCGGTACGTACACCATTACATTGTATAATCGTCTGTCTTTCTGAAAGGAGGTCATCCAATCAAGAAGAAGTCTCTTAATTTCTCACGTGTAAAGTTTATCGCGTATAAACTCCAATCGAATGCGCGAGGTATGTAAAAAAAATAGTTTCCGATTATCGTGGATCAGTTTGCGTGGAAATCATGTTGACTTTCGGGTATCAGATTGATGTTGCTTGTTTATTCCATAATGCGATTGTTATACTAGCTATTCCACGATCTTAATCACCCTTACGAGCTTATAATTGCTAACGCTAACTTCAGTACCGAAGTTACAGCAACTGTTTTAATCTTTGAGGAAAGTGGTTCAAGTTCATCGTAGATTGACTTAATTAAGTTATTACGGATGATGCCATCAAGACCAGAGGAGTTAGTAGTTTTCATTTATTGTATTGCTTACTGGTGAATATATCGTAGAGCAAACTTCTCTTGGATGTTTGCTTTAGTGATGGTTAGAAAATATTTCTTAAATTCATCACATTATTCTAGGTATTCTGTATGGTATTCTGTCTTCTTTGTTGGCGAGGTTTTATATTGTTCTTATTTTGTTACCAGCTTTCTAATATCGATCGAGTGTATCTTTTGCAGTAAAAATACCTCGATGTTCTTTCTTTTTTTTATTCGTATATTAGATTAAGTTATGTTTGTACAGTCAGTATAATGAGCTCCTCGCGATGCTTCTTTCTAACAGGCCGTACAAGGGAATAAACACCCAAATGCCAGAATAGATAATCGAGGAATTGCTGAAAGCTGCCTCTATGTTATTCTCCTTATATATATTGTAATGTAAAGATAAATGCTATGTGCCATACCTATGCTACTGCATAAATGCTATGTTTACATGGCTTCTTTTTTAAAGATAGCTACTTCTGACTAATTAATACGACTCACACGCGAATTCCAATTTGAATTCTTCAACTTAACACCTTTCGATTAGAGATTTACTCAGACATAAATCATCTGGATGAGAGATTATAAAATTAGGGTAATTTCACACCATTGTTTTATTGCATTGGCGATTGTTTTATTTCCACAACCACTACTATTTACTATTTAAAAATATATTTATGTTGAATTGCCAACGAATACTATTAATTCTGATGTAGCATGATGCAGGGCGTAATTATAGCTGAGATTCTACGATCTTCGATGAAATTTTATACCACCTACAACTTTACAACTTAAAACATTACCGAGAATTTTGACAAAAACCAGATCAACGATTATTAATTGATAAAATTTCACTTTGACATGCCTAAACTTATATTGAAACTTGTTGTAGAAAGATTTTACATTAATTTAAAAGTTTTGACAAATAAAATACAAAATAAGTTTTTGTCTGTTCTCATCACTATTGTTGTTGGGCTTATAAATTCCTTCTACCGCCCACGCTCCAAACTTAACAGACAAAAAAAAAAGGAATTCTGTTCTAGAAATGGATCTTCCTCAACCACTAATATTATAATTAATCGAGTAGCGCAAAAATGTTAAAAAGTCGTAAAGTGAAACAGACGGCGTAATATATCACTATTTTATTTACGATAGTATTAATAACTTGTAGTGTATTGACATCAACAAGACAAATGCTCGGAGTAACGTCTGGTAATGTCTTACTCAGCGTTAATGCTATAATAAAGGTGATGAAGAAAAATCAAAGTATATTACAATAGTTCGTAAGTAGATAACCAGACATGTAAACTCACAAATTTAATAAAGTTAGTATTTAATTGGAAGAACTTTCCTTTTTTTTAAGCAATGTTAAAGCCTAAAACTAAGGAGGTTATTTCATGCAATCAAAAGAAGTTCATTTCATTCTTTAAACGAAGAAGGTTGTTGTACTCATGGCAAAAGCAATGTGAAAGGAGAAAGCACTGGCAAATAGGTATGTGCGTAACGTAGAAAAACACACGGAGTAACTATTTAATATGGATATCAGAATTTTCATGCTAAAGAAATTAAAATATATATGCAGAAAATATTGCTAATACAGCTTCCTCATTGTATTGTTGGAACCACGGCAAAAGCAACGTGAGGAGAGAAAGAATACCAGTCCACGGACATATTTCTGCCTACCCGACGTCATCAGCGTCAGAGCCAGGCATTTCTTGGCACCCTAGTGTCAAAAAATACATGCCTGCTGTCTTGGAAAAAGATAAAAACACGCTTGGCACCACATTGATGACGTCGGGTAGACAAAAACATGTCTGTAAGTTAGCCTTTTTTCTCTTCTCACATTACTTTTACCATAAGTGAATACAACGGAAAAGCTATATTAGCATAATTCTTTGGACATTGTTTCTATGCATTTCCTTATCTGTTACTAATACATCATGAGAATCATTTACATGTACAGATACCCAAAACGTCCCTGCGCATGCCGTCTCGAGTTAAGCGGTCAGAGAACTGCTCGAGAGTTGGCTTGGAAAACAATATCCGGTTTTTGTCGCTACCAGGCACATATTTCTTGGCACTGGAGGATACCAAGAAATGCCGGCTCGTGGTTAGCATTACTTTTGGTCTTCTTGGTCTTTGGTACTTCTACCAAAAACTTTGATGTGTATTTTTTTTAGTTTTTCCGGTGTATGACAGTTTACTTTGCGTTCTATCATTCTAGGGTTTATGCCAGTATGGACAACTGTACAAGCTGAACATTTACTACCGGACTTCGGTAGTATTTTTATTACCAAATTGATATTTAATTTGTGATTAGATTAGATGCAAAAAATTGTTTACTTGTTATATAAATAATTATTAGAAACGATTTAGTACGTGATGAAAAATAGAACGAAGACGAGTTATTTAGGAGTTACTCTGGAATTATCATGGGCTGGAGATAGATTTATCTAGTAGGACTTCGGACCCGGAGACAAAAGGGCATCACAGCTATATACCGTGAAACCCCTCAACAGCGGATATCTGTGGGGTAGGAGTTATTCGTTATAGAAACGGTTAACTAGAGCAAAGATTAAATATAATTCACAACAAACTTTTATGTGTTTAATGGAAACACATTGAATAATACACATTGGTATGTTCTCTCAATCTTAAATTTCATTTGAAATTTTACGCAAAATATTGGCCAAGAGTAGTTTGTTCTTTATTTTCATTTATTTTTTATACATTTTCATGACTTGATTCCTGTTTCGCTTATCAGTTTGAAAATCCGTTAGCAGATCTTTTTACGCCTGACAAATAGAAAAGTCCAATCAGTGAAATTTCGAATTTCTAGGATATCTGTGCTGCGGTGGTATGATTGCAAATTTTCCACAAAACTAATATTTCGTACAATTTCCTTGTTTGTTTTAAGAACAGTGGAGTTCTCAGATTTTTGGTAGGACCTTTGAGCCCTGGCATAAAAGAAGCTACGGTTTGCTGTGGTCGTCCTACCCTGTTCTCAGACTGTTGAGTACTACATTTATAGCAATTTTTGCCTTTCACTATTGCTAATCGACTTACAGACGGCTGTATGAATTGTGGCAACTTTTCATTGCTTTGTTTACTCCCAGAAGCTTCTTGTTCTTCTAAATAATCGGAATCGTCATCTGTATCATCTTCATCGAAATAACCTTCCTC
Source organism: Oryctes borbonicus (assembly GCA_902654985.2). Lineage (NCBI taxonomy): Eukaryota > Metazoa > Arthropoda > Insecta > Coleoptera > Scarabaeidae > Oryctes > Oryctes borbonicus. The sequence continues at coordinate 1,737,551 of LR736867.1, read as the reverse complement.
ATCTTTTTCTAAAAATAACTTATTTGTTTTGTCTTGTAACTCGTGCTCAGTCAAAGGACGATGCCAATAATTACTGTTTTTTAGCCATATTATAGTTATTAAGCTAAAATATTATGCATATGTTATTACTGAGCAATTATATTTTTAGATTACTTACCAACAAGCATCAAAAATTAAAAGTAGAATACAGTTGACCGGCAGAAAAAGCTACGTAATAGGCACTCTGGGGTCCTGCTGACCTCACATACACTTTGGTTTTCTGCAGATTCGATACTAAGTAAAATCTAACCATGCGCCAAGAATTACAGTTGGTAGACCTATTAACTGAAATTTACACCAGAGCGCGCCGAAATATGTATTTTTATTTGAAAATTACCATTATTTAGGGGTTTACAGGATCCCTCGATGCCCTCCGAAGGTTAACACGAATATGGGATAAATTTGTTGATTTCAGTGTACTCATTGTTCTAGGAGGGTTCGTTGTCTAGTGGTGTTTGATATGTACCTTAGTATGTAATCGGTTGGAGAATTAGAAGCTGTCGCTTAAGTTGTTGAGAGGCGTCCGTTAACGGAGGTTTAACTGTAAGCAGCTGGAAAAACTGAAAAACAGGTCAGCATAGCTTAATCCTGCCAGATATTGATAGGGCGGACATTCGGTGAACGACATGGCGCTAATTACAGCGATCTTCGACGTTGTAATTTTTAACACTATAGTAGTTAGGAATTGCTGTTGTTGCGTATTATATTTATGTGTAATATTGACAAAGTGTATTTGTGAAATGGAGATTTTTTGAAAGTTCTCTTATTACTATATCTAACTTGACTTTACTGCGCCCCCTAAAATAAACTCGATATATGAATATGATGCCTAATAAAATTTAAGTCACCATATTTAGTGAAATCATTTAATTTAAAAGATAAATAAAATTTAATTGCGTATAAGTAGAAATAATTAATAATCAGCAGTATTGGTGTGAAAATATTTGTAGGATGAATATCCGGGAACACGCTTGAAAATCAACGTCTTTACTTCACTGTTGCAGTATTTTTCCTTTATATCCTAACTATCTATTTGGAATGATCCAAGTACAAATAATTAAAATTATAACAGAGTTTCTGACTTTTGAACTTAACTGTACACCGAAAGGATTATTGATTAAATTCTTATGTCTATATATTACATAACTTGTTGCACTGATTATGAGATATCCTCGATGGTCCACGAAACTTTACCTACCCAATATTTAGAGCACGCTAATCTAATGTATAACTTTAATTTCGAACTCATTATAAGTTCTACGAAATATAAATCTAGCTCGAAATTCAAGAAGGGCAGTTTACTTTTGACAGCAGAAACTGTTCTGTTGCGTTAAACTTTGATCGTTAATCCAAATGTTAAACAAAAACTGAAATTTATGTATATTGGGGTACCTTATAGTAGCAAGAAAGTTAAGCAAATACCCAAGAATTGGAGTTTATTTGGAATTGACCTACTTACCGAACGATCTAAACTTTTGACGGTATGTGAACGTTAATATGGTATATAAGTTATTGTTAGTGATTTTAATAGAGCATGTTTTGTCGGGTTTAGTAAGCACTCAATTTCTACTAAAATTGGAATTTGAATGTTAAAATTTTTTTATTGGTTGATTTCACGGTTTAGTAATTAAACGCTGTAGTTAACCATGTAACTATTGTATTTATTATCGTGCATCTAGCATATTTCAGAGTGAAGAAATCTCAATTCTCCGTTTCTTATTGAGAACGATACGCTCCATGTAGCTGCTAGCGGAAGCCAGGACTTTCTAACTCATTCGGCAATGATTAATCGTAATAAGTTTAACGCTGCAATTTCCCCATCTATTTTTATGTTTGCGCTTTGTAACAAAGACACCCTCGGATTAAGATGTCAACAATGTGAGCAGACAAAGGTGCACTAAGATGTCTTTTGTGACGGAGCAGACTTACACTATGATGAACGACTCGAAATTGTGCCGTCCTAATAGATATAAAACATTATGCGGACGTTGTACTGTTGTCGAGAGATGGTAGAACTGCGCCGAACAATGACAACATATCCTCCTGTTGAACTCTTTGATTGATTATGTCGCTTTCACGTCTAGATAATGGAGGCGTTTTGGAACGTATATCCATGTAAGGTCGAATAGTTTTCCATCGCCATTCATTAAAGTAATAAATTCGTGAATTACGAATTACGGCTGGATTAGTTAATTTTTTAGATATGGAATATCCGATTCGTAAAACACGTAGAACTACAAATACTAAATAAACGCATTAGTTTCAAGTCATCAAACTTTAATCTACAAAGACAATAAAAATGCTTCTTAGATATAGGCCGATTCACCGGGAACTGCATCGATTGATATATTAGACTGTATAAATTGAAAACTTTGAAACACTAATCCGATATATACTATTTAACTAGAATATTTTTAACAATCTAACACTTCCGGTTATGCCGGAAACAGCTTTGTCATTTTAAATAGAACACTTATAGAACACATCGGTTTATGTCGCTGCTTCCTGAACGGTAGGGATGCGTTTCTTTGGCACTAGAGAGCGCCAAGAAATGTCGACAAACTCGTTTTGAAAGTTGTGGTATTAACTGTGAGGCAATAGCGATAGAAGGTAGAGATATGAAAAATACTCTCGAAACCACGCTGATGACGCCGAGTAGGCAGAAACATGTCCGTGTGTCAGTGTATTTGTTTCTCTCTCCTTTTATTGCGTTTGCCGTGAATTATTCCATCAATACCATGAGGAAGCTAAGCTATCTTGGCATTATTTTTTGGTTATTGTTTCTAGGCATTTTCTGATGTGTTCTGTATATACATCATGGTAAGCCGTAAGCCTGTCGGAATATTCAGATGTGTGGTTTCCCAAAGCGCTACCAGCGTCGCCATTTCGTGTTTAGCAGTCAGAGAACTGCTCGAGGGATGGTTTGAGGAACAGTACCCGGTTTATGTCGCTTCTTCCTGAACGGCAGGCATGCGTTTCTTTGGCACTAGAGAGCGCCAAGAAATGTCGAGTTTATGGTTTTGAAAGTTGTGGTATTAACTGTGAGGCAACAGCGATAGAAGGTAGAGATATGAAAAATACTCTCGAAACCACGCCGATGACGCCGGGTAGGCAGAAACATGTCCGTGTGTTAGTGTATTTTTTTTTCTCTCTCCTTTTATTGCGTTTGCCGTGAATTATTCCATCAATACCATGAGGAAGCTAAGCTATCTTACCATTATATTTTTAGAACACTTGTATATTATTACATCTTTGAATTCCTAATTTAATTTTGAGGTTCATTTAATAAAACAACCGTGTTGCTATTTTTTACCGCCAACAGGTTGGAACAGTGAAACTTTGCAGAACTGTTAATCGTATTGGTTTGGACCGTGTCATGTTTAGTCGAAAACTCGATGTTTCACCCACAATTTTTTTTTTGCCTGTGGCATGGTTCACATGCTGAGTTACCGTGATCAACTGCTTCCCGCTCAGTTAGTTTCGCCTCTGGTGTGGTTTAGATAATGTTGTCCAAAAAAAAGTCATCCTCCTTAATATGGTATCATTAAAATAATTCGTAAAAACTACGTTTTGAAATTTTTGCCTTGTCCGAACCTAAGTTTTACAAATTTTGTTATTCGTTTAACTGTATTTGATGACGACTTTTATTTCTGTGGATACCGAGCGGCAAAGGTATCGCATGTACTTGATATCGCTTCATTGATTTCTCCATAAATAATAAACAAATTTCAATAATCTTCGTTCGTGTAATGCCGGCATTGTTTGTAATTGAAAACTATGTGGCATCTCACCAATACTGAATTGTTTCGTAATGGTCATGATTAACTTAGATGGATGATATTTAAAGAAACTATCTGAGCTACATTCTTACACATTGTACTACAATACACATACGTTGAAACCTATCAATTTTAAATGCATGTCATGAATATGAATTTTATTTGTATTTTTTGTAAGAGCACTTTGATCAGAAAGAGAAAAATAAATAATTGTATTTGTTTTCATTTGAAAGTTTAGGCATAATTATCGGACATGCTGTATAAACGATAGAGACTGGAAAGACTGAAAGGGGGCGCTGTACCCCGATGTCAGGGTGCAGCGTCCCCATAAATGTCTCACGATTTTCAGATTTTACTCAATATCTCGGAAGCTATAATGATATTTTATTTTTTTTGTTAAAAGATAATTTGAAGTATATTACATACAAAGAACTACTCCGCTGCCGATATTGGCTACTTGAAATGTTGCAAGTTCGACACATTAGCTATATTAATCATTGCCATTGCGCCTACTACCTGCTACTACTATAATTTTATTCGACCAGATATACGTGACAAGAACAATATATTTTTATTATGCATTTTTGTTGTTGATATGTATCGTATCAAACAGATTGCACCATACTATTTGTATCATGGATATACGCTACTTATTGAGAATAATCATTATCTATATGATCAGTTAACGAAATGTTAAGCATTATTATCGTTTGTGAATGTTTAATGTTTGACGATCTAAATTTGTTATGCGACATCGATCTGTACGTAAATAGTAGCTTTATTCTTATCCCGATCCCATGTTGCTTATTTCTTCCGAAATAATTATCTTAATATTGAAAAATAAAGAAATAATGTTGGCAATATAGTACTGGGTGCCCCAGTCCCCCGTTATTTATTTTTTTCGAAAATAATTTGCATCATCTTATATTAATATATTTAAAATTATCTTTTAACAAAAAGGATATCTGCTATAGTTTCCGAGATATTTACAAAAATCAAAAAATCGTGGAAATTTATGCGGGCGCTGTACCCTGAAATCGGGGAATTTGGTCGCTAAAAAATGGCGTTGTTCTTATATCATGATACTCTTTCAGTATCTAGAGTTACATTGAAATCTGAATTTTCGGATTACCGATGTTCTCTCAAGTATGATGTACACACTGTTTCGGTTACTCAGGATATTATAGCGAAAGTCGGTCTTAGTTTGTGTTCCAATATTGATTAATTTAGCCTGTTAATCTATGTCATGTCCAAACAGTGATAACGGTAACAGATTTCAATTTCCTAGGTCAGTACAATGTTGGTACTACTATTAGTAACAGTATCATTTTTATTGTAAACATTTCTCATAATAACTTCGTATTATGCTTTCATTCATATCATTTTAGAATTTAATGAATTTTGAAAAGCCGAATGATGTTCGAATGTTGGTAAATAAATGCTTAATTATGAACATCTCGGAAACAAGCACGAAACTTTTACTACAGAAATTAGGAGAAAACGTGGCCTTTTTAGTGTTTGGAAATGTTTCGAAAATTGATACGGTGGCTGATGGAAAAGGTTCCCCGCCAATCGCCATTCTCGAATATTTCGTTTATAGATTTTTTTAAGGAAAAGGATAAGTACAAAATAAACTCTTTATGACACAAAACGTTACCCACTTATATTTAAAAAATGCGGAATACAGGGAAGCATAAGATTGACTCCCGCTTTTCAACTTCGATTATCTAAAATCGGTACAAAACAACGAAATGAAAAAATCAAATAAAGTAGAGGACATCGTATGCTTCATTAATACAAAAGACATTTTACACATTTATTATTTTGAAAATTTTGAACATTTACTTTATCCAATATAAAATTTTTATATTAACGTCTAATATTTTCCATCAATTTTAACTGTGTAATTAGACTTGTTATCCGGATCCGAATACCTACTATCCGGATTCTGGTGTTATTATTCTTATAACTGACCTCTCGCCTTAGGTATATTTCGTTACTTATTCTTATTTTACAAAAAATGCATTTACGCATCTATTCTTACTTTATTGGATCGAGTCAACTTAGTATTAAAAGATTTAAACAATGAGACCAATTCACATGCAAAGGGTTTCTTTTGCTGCACGATTATTGAACGTGCACATCTGATGTATTCGGATTAAAAAAGTAAAATTATACGCATATGCGTACATGTATGTAGCATACATCGGAAAAGGTGCTTGTGCACATATAGGCGTGAATGAAAAAGTCTAGCATTACAAAAGCTAGTAACAGTTATAAAGCCCACGTAGTAAGCGCGCAATTGAAATTACGTTAAAAGCACGTATAATGCATTTACGATTCAATAATCCGTAAAAATTGCTGAACATACGAGCGTATTATCGACACATGTGACATTATAAAAGAGTTTGGTTGAAACTGTAATACCCATCTAATGGGTTGAACTCGTAAAAACGAGAAAATACGTAATTAAGTTGGTTGCACGCAAACGAAATTTTGTCCTAATAATGAAACTAAAGGAAATTACAGACTGGGACATTAATATTACAAATAGTTCTTTGTTGACACTGAAAGTAGGAGATAAACTGATTCATTTTCAAACCTCGCTTATTATTGGAAGCAGGAGACATTAAAGTTGGCAAAGCCGTTAAATTTTGTGTTTATTACGAACCCGAAGAGAAAATGAAGCTCTGACAAATGACTTCTGAGATTAAAAAAAAACTAATTTTCTTCTTTTATTTCGAGTACCTTTATTTGACATTACAGAGAAAAACTAGAAATAAATTCACAAGGCCACTTCTGATCTTCGATATAATAATGTTTGTAGGATGTTTCGGTTCTTTTTCCATCATAAACTTTCTTGTTTTTTTTTATCGGCGCCGTATAGGATTTTGACATCGTCAGAAAGAGGTTTTTTTTTATAATGGCGACCATGAAAGAGGCAAACGTTTATTAAAATTTCGAGTACGCCACTGGATAGAAGATTAAAAGCGGCGTTTTTAGTTCTTCTCTACAAGTTTAAATAAGGGTGCTTTTTTAAAATCTCGAGTGCGTTTTCTCTTCTGCGAAATTTAAACCAATACTGTCGAAAATGAATAAGCCTGTGTACTATATGGGCTGATCTAAATTAAGTGTTCACCATTAGCTTCTTTATTTTTGAAGCTACATTATCGGTTAAATTAGCAAACTAGAAGCATTTTTTGCGTCGATTACAATGCAATACAAATGGTTATGCGAAAGTAACTTGGTATGGAAACAAATGATAATAATTTGTGTCAAACATTTAGTTGTTATGGTCTGTTGCAAATACCACTCAAACCGTGTAATTTATGCGCGTAAGAAGATGTATCCTCACAGTGATAAGTTTTGGAAGCTTACTTGGTGCGTCGAAAATATTCCATATAATTGAAAGAATATAGTGACTTGGTGCTCAACCGGATCGTCGCTATTTCTTGAAGCTTTACTGAAAGTTTAGAAGTAATGAGTATTTTGTTAAGAAGTGGGTGTAGAAGAATTGTATAATTAGCGAGGCAGTAGAAGTAGCAGTTATTGGTTATTTTGAAGCTATCCTGTTATTAGCGGTTATAATTTATGTTATGGCACACTTCACCGAAAAACTATAAATTCATTCCTTAAATACAGACCTGCCCAAACATTATTGCCAGGAGACCCTAAAAAAAAGATGGCTTCTTGATATTGGTACATCGACTATTGTCAACAGAATAATAATTGTCGAAATATTCTGTGGAGCGATGTGGCAAACTTTTCTAATTGTGAAATGTTTAACTGAAAAAACCATCATTACTGATCAAGAAATAACAACATTTTATCCAGGATTATTGGACCTTTTACCTCTGAAGGTTCCTTCACCGGTGGATTTTATGCAAGATATTTTAAGCAATTTCTTAAATGACATAGATCTCTTAAGCAAGCAAAATATCATTTTTCAACAGGATGGGAGAATCTGTTCACAATTTCCCAGAAACTAGTAGTCTTCTGAACAATCTATTTAACGACATTTTTTGGATATATATTTAGATTTCCTCGTGGATGGAGAAATTGATCAAATGATGAACAAATCGATATAGAAGCGGTTCAGATAATATATCGATACAGTAAGATTAATCTTCAGTAATATATTTCTTCTCATCAATCGACGCAGACGTAAAATATGACTGGAAACCGATAGGAAATAAATAAGCAACGAAATGAATTTGACTAATTAAGATCACAAAAGATATTAAAAGGCAAACGCGCGTATAGACCGCAACGTGCCAATAAATGGGGCTCACAAAAACAAAGCTAATCGAAAAAAACAGTAATCTAAGAAATACCGGGATAAAATATATAAGATAATAATTGAAATTGATAAGGCAAAATAATAGAGGTAATACACTGCAATCTCTTACTGTTGACGAAAAAAGCGATAGTAATTTGTTTGCTAATCTAGACGGTTCAAGAAAACAGAGAAAAAGAAAGAATAGTCGAGTGGGAAAACGAGAAACTATAGGTAAGGACCAAGAGAGTAGTGTGCTAACTTTGAAGTACGACCATATACAATGCTATCGAAAAATAAATGTATTAAAATAAAAATTTTACTAAAATAAAAATAAGTGTGATGGTTATAACGTGCTTACAAAATTTGAATATTTGATGACAGCGTTGAACAAAAAATGCCTCGTCTGGTGTGCAGCTAGTAGAAAGTTAATAGTCGTCTTTGTATCTAAATCTTATATTCACCATAAGCTATGGCTGACTGCAATAGTCTACTAATTTAATGATTCGGTGATCCAGTGCTAAGAGGGCCTACGCTTGACTGGGCAAAGGTAGGCCGTGTGTGTTCGAGTCCCGCTAGAATCAAATTTACTTAGTGGATCCGGTACGCTCTCGAGTCACCATTTGCAGAGAAAGATACGATGGAAGTGAGGTCTCGTTTTTGCTTAATCGTACACGTACTCTCATAAAGAGTTGACTTTTCTTCACTCAAAAAATGAACTCGAGTATGAATTTAATAAGTCGTGTTCGCTGATTTCGTTTTGCTAAAGTAACAAAATATATAATTATGTTAACTAATAAATTTGCTTACAACAATGAACAACCCTTAGAGGTTTCTTCATTAGACATTAATAAATCGGTCTACGATAACTTGGCGCAAGCAACTTGGCGCGGCCAACTGGGCGCGAGACAACTTAACTTAGAGACAATTTAATACAGACTATTTTTAACACATAAGTAATTACTTTAAGTAATTTACAAAAAATCCACGCTAGTTACGTCTTCTAACAGCTTGTTGTAGCACATCCTCCACCACTGAAATTAAAAAAATATACCGAGATACCGATGAACGAATTTTAAAAATCGTGAGAGACTGCGAGAATAGAGTGGAATATTCAACAAATCAAATAGATCGTTGAATTTGTTATTAAATATTTGCAAATAAATAGAGGTATCGCTCACTAATTACCAAATATGTGTTAAAACCGGTCTGTATTAACGCTACAGTAAATACATACATACGTCAGTAATTGCTATTCGCAGCTCCTTGCGCTAAGTTGTCCTATACCGTTAATCAATGAATTATTTATGTAAATAAATCTATTTATTGTATATAGTACATATACAAGAGTATGTGTTTATCGATATAATAATAAACAATCATTTCTTAAAATGATAAACACATTCGTTGAACCAATTTTGATACAAGAATTGTGACATTAACATAATACTTTATACACTTTATAATTGTATTTACTTACCTTTTGCGTTCAGTGTTGTCCTTATTGAACTTTGTATGCCAGCTGACTCAGTTCTACAACAAACAACAACAAGAAAGAAACGAGAAAATTAAAAAAAAACATTTACACACAAACTCGATCTCCGACCAATCGATTCAAACATAATATTTACCAAACGTGTTCCGGATTTGAACCGTGTCATGTCGTTGGTTGAAATAAAACTCGACGTTTCGCCCACAATCGCATGGGGCTTCTTCAGGAGAGTGATGACAACAGTAACATGGCTCACATGCTGAGTTACCGTGATCAACTGCTTCCCGCTCAGTTAGTTTCGCCTCTGGCGTGGTTCACACGTTGAGTTACCGTGCTAACTGTTGTCATGACTCTCCTGAAGAAGCCCCATACGATTGTGGGCGAAACGTCGAGTTTTATTTTAACCAACGACATGACACGGTTCAAACCCGGAACACGTTTAGTTTCAACTGACTCTGGCCGTGGAAGCCTACGTTTTCATAATATTTACCAACCAATTTTAGGTGCGGAGAACAGTATTTGTTGCGATTATGTCCTAATATAAATCAAATCCCCGTCCAAAAATTGATTTCTGCGTACGTACCACGTAAACAACTCATTTCCATAAATGTATGCATTCGTAAATCATCGAATTCATATAAAGATAGATGGGATACGCTTATTAACAGGTGTTAATAATTACCACATCTGATTCTGTTCAATTTATACACATTCTATGTCCTAATTAAAGAATGATGTATACAATATTGTTTGCTTAGTTTATGCGCTAGAGCCACACTAATGGAGTAATATATCACCAGTGATATATTGCAATGAAGATAGCTGTCATGACCACGGTTTTTCTGCGCCAGTAGAGGTCTCTATATTACAGAACTCATTGGTAGTACTGACACGGGTAAAGGAATTTTAGAGTTAGTCAATCCGTTGCTATTATTTGGAGACCAAGACGATTTTACTTGCGTCTGCATTTCTAGATTTCTGCAGTGTCATATGTTAATTAGACAAAGAATGCATTTCAATCTGCGCGTAAAATTGAGTGAAATCAAGTGAAATCGAGTGAAGTCGACTGCAATCGACTGAAACCGACTGAAACCGACTGAAGTCAACTGAAATCAACTGAAAGCAACTGAAATCAACTATTCTCTGACTATGTTTACTCACAGCGCATACACTAACATCGATCACGAAAGCGAAATCATAGTTATTACGGAATATCGAAAACATAACGATTCGCATTATGGCTTGTAGCAATTAACACCACTGGACAGCAATCTTTTTAAAAGTTGCTTCCCATTTTTAGGCTACATTTAGACTTTTACTTTTTAGAGTATTGGACACATAACTATTTTCGGAATTTATTTATTCCTTTTTCAATATTCGTTGTTTCATTTGCTCATTTTTAGCTCAGATTGTCTTTTATATTATAAATTAAATTTTAAAAATTGCACTAATATATATATATAAATGTCAACGACAATGGCACGCAACAGACACAGAATGTTATTTATGCTTTCGATATTACTAGGAAGTTTATCGTTGTTTTTTTAAATTTAATTTGGTTTTTTTCGCAAAGTTTGGTCTATTTTCAAAACTTTACACACATCAGGTGTATACAGGTATGCACGATCCAACTTTATGGTTTTTTATTTTTGCCACATTTCTTTAGATAATCTTTCGTAATTATTCTCAATACTTTTGATTTTGGTTTCATCAAAACTGAATATATAATTTTTATTATGTGCAATTGTAATTTCATATTGTTTTAACCGATTTTGTAATCCTTCTGAAAATTGTTCAGTAGATGGTACCGTTGCATATTTGTTATCTTCTTTATTTTGATGGCAAACAATTTTGAAATTTGACAATTTTTTTTTTATTAATTTTGTCATCTCCTGAAAATCCATCTATTAAATTATTTATTGTGCTAATTTTATATTTAATTGGTGTTTGTGACAAAAAAATTAAATATCTTCCGCAATATGTGGGTTTAAGGAATCCACCAGCATATATTTTGGCATTTATATTTGATATTGTGGCGTCTAAAAAATTTATTGTTGCGTTCTTTTAATTCCCTATTGTGAATTGGATTCTGGAATGGAAAGTGATTGAAGATAAATTGCCCTTGGTTTGGGGGCGTAGTCAGTATGCGATCGTCCACATATCTTTTAAAAAATGGGGTATTGATATCTAGATTCTTTAGAACTGTTTACTCTAATTTTCCCATTACTAGGTTTGCCATAACCGTTGAAATTGATGAGCCCATAACAGTACAAGCGATACTGTTACACGCTCACCAATTTCAGTGGTTCGAAGGAAGATTTAGATAATTGAACAATTGAGTAACCTCCAACCGGGTAGTACGCGGCAGCGTCTTAAGTTTCTACAAAGGACCACTAGATGGTGCTACTGAGTTTTGACAAAATTTGACATTTGTTATTGTACAAACAGTGACAATACAGAAATCTACCGAGTAGTTTGTTTATATTGAGCGTTTAAAACAGAAATTTCACGTAAAGGCCTAACACCAGAACAATATCTCGAATTGCTTTGTTCAATTTTCGGTAATGAAGCACCAATAGAAAAGACTCTTCACGCTTGGTTTGCAGAATATCATTGTAGTCATGTTTCCGCCAGTGATTAATTTCGTAAAGGTCGCCCATAATTGGTTGCTGTTCCAGAAAACAACGACGTTGTACGCAACATGATTGAAGAGGATCCAAGGCTGCAGTGCATTCGATTTTCGAAATTCTTTTTGAAATATTGCAGTGATCCTTTTGGAAAATACATCTTAACAAGGGATCGAAATACCAAAGATCAGTATATAAATTACTGATTATACTTTCGAGTACAACTCATTTCCAGACCCTGTCCCTAATTTTGCTCATTAACTTATTTGATGCTTTTCCACTAATAGCAACGTGCGACTTCTTCAATTTACAAAATGTCTTTGCAGATAGTAATATTATGCTAGCGTTCGCTATCTAGCGTCACTGCACATTTCTGTAACCTGTAATGGTTTTCTTTACTTCTAGGTTCATCCAAAGAGCTTATTGCCGGACAATATTGTCACACTGATTATCAATCTGCCAATAGTATTCAAATTTTAATTCTTGTTATTATTGCTATTAGATCTTGTGTGTTTTATAACTTTAAGTTTAACTTTAGATAATTGAACAAAAACCAGTTAAAAAGAAAAAAAGAAAATATTATTACTATAAATATAATTTCGTTTGCGTATTTACACAACAAAATAATCTATTTTTTTCTTTTTATATTGTTTAAGTTAGCAATTGTTTTAACTGAATCTATTATCTATCCTCTCCAAACGCTAGTGTTGTCTATAAAGAAAATTTCGGAAATTCTTCCCGAAATTCCTAACCAGAAAATTTATCACTTCATATAAAATAACTTCCCAAAGGTGCTATCATATTGAACGGGAGGAAATAATCCGAGCTTTTTGTTTACATTGTGTTGGTGAATTGTGTGCGAATGAATGGGAACGTCAATAACGAAGCAGAACCTGGCTTTCTTAACTACATATAAATAATATGGTCTGCCGGATGTAGGCCCTCACAGTTTATTACTGGTTTAGTACCCTTATTCCGCCACATCCCATATCACCTCGGCCACTTCTCAATGTAACCGTACTTAATCGATACCGGTTGATGACGGTGCGGGAATTGAAGCCATTAGAATTAAGTAGAAGTAATATCCTCTAAGTAGTTCCCTTGGCAGACCATAACGTATATTCATTTATCCGCGTTAAATATGCTAATTTAATTCACGTGTTTGGTGAGCCATTACTCAGCTGAAGTTGCATATCTGCCTCAAGTAATATCGAAACTGTTAATTGTAACATTATCATAAAGACATCTGATGCGATGCAATACTTTTCAAGAAATATTTAATTAGCCATATAGCGTTGCAGCCACACTAAAAAAAAGTAAAGAGAGCTAAAAGTTGCAAACAAACTTAATAAGGACACAGCTTCTTTAACTGCAGACAGCCTGAATAGATATTTCAGCAAGATGGACAGTAAACATTCCATCATCTCACATAAGAACCCACATGTTGAACAATACCGCATCTTTTTATGTTGCTCCCCTATCATCTTGCGAGATACAGATTCATCCCATTGGCGCCCAAAGAGAAGGGAGAGGGAGGAAAGTAGACAGAGTTGTAAAATCTAACCAGAGAATTATCGTCCTATTAGCATGCTATGAGAATTATAGCGTCGGCGTTTACTATATTACCTGAAGGGCCAAAAGTATTTAACTCTAAATCAACATGGTTACAGAAAGGATCACGGGGGGATACGGGGAAATTTCTTACCTTGCTAGCAGGATGCAGCTGATAGTAGAGTGATGCGTTGTCTTCGCCAATTAGTATTAAATCTGACACTCCACAGGTCCCACATTTTTGGTCGATCTTGCAGTCAGAATCGGTGGTGTAGAGATATGCATGTACGCTGAGGATACGTCTCTTCACCTGCTGAATGCTTGCATCTTAATGTACTGATGCCCATAATTGGTTTTCCGCAAACAAATTGAAGGTCAATGTGATCGGATTGAAACTTGGCAAATTTGTATAATTTTTGGTTTTTGCAATTTACACCGTTATAATGAATATATATTTATATATTCATTAGACAATACATGTTTAATTTTTGCTTTAATATTGTAAGAAAATTTGTCCGGCGATGTATGCTGTAACTCTAATCTTTTCTACTTTTGCCGAAGTAAGTAGTTGAACTAAATTTTATAATTCTTTGATCAATTATACTTTCCATGTATCCTAAGAATAGATCTGATGAAGGGGCAATTTGTGCATCCTGAAACGTCACTAAGGTAAGAACGAATAATGAACAATAGAGAACCCTTATTCTTATTTAATAGCTTTTTTATTCAAGTTAACTCGATAAATTTATTTTTAGCAATGGGCGTATGGGGCTGAGTTAAACCCTAGTTGCTCTCAATTCTCCCAATAAGCAATTGGTAAACAGACTTACTGCATCAAAGGAAATAAGAATGTGATCTTCCGGCAGCAGTTTAGTGCCTACGTAACTGCTTTTATACCAGCAATATAAAAATAAATTACGATATTTTTTGGAGGAGAGTTGATTCTGAACTAAAGATTGCAATTTTATTATATTATTCCGCTGCTGTATATCAATATACGTATTATCGAGTAAAACTTGATCTGACAAGGTTTTCGCGGATGCTTTCCATACACGCAAGCCTTGTACATCCAGCTTCAACTCATTCCATTTGTTTTCTTGGGACTAGTCGGGGTGTGTGTAGGTTTATCGGCAGGTATGTATGTTTGTAATTTGGCAGCCCACTCGTTATTCAGTGCAAAAACACATCCGTCAACCATTTATCTTTTCCGGATTAGCTAGGCGTTAGGGAATACATACTCGTAAACGGTACTTCCCAGAAATCATTTGTGCGCATATTTTACTCTATTCCGTTGAAGCCCCACTCCGAAAGGAGGATAGCGATAGGCGTGGCAACAAAATCTTATCAACGCCAGTTTTATAGGCATATAGAAGGCGCATTTAGAGATATATAATCTTATTTATTATTTATTATTCGTAAAATCGTCGAATTTCTGGAGTAGCTTTAGAACATGCTTTCCTCAGACGTAAGCCCATTGTATTCTTAGTATATAAAAAATTAATTCTCGCCAAGAATTGCTCTTTACTTCAAATACTAACACGACTACATACGAATATCACGGTGAAATTTATCCTACCAATAAGCGCGTTGTCTTCAACTGGATGCTATGGCGAAATCGCGACTTTTCATTATTAAAACATAGGTCTGAATAAATTGCCTTTGTTGTTGTTCGGCGTTCTACGCGAGGGAGTTTAACGGAATAATCGGAACGCTTCCGAGTCTTTGTACTTAAAATAAACGCGACCATTCAACAAATAATGAAAGTGCATTTAAATTTAAACGGTTCCTAGTTTCAGAACGTGATTTCATTTCGACGCGGTCCCCTAAATTCCTCCGTACTTATCTACATTGTTAGATGAGTGAGAAATTCGGAGCATTGCCTTAGCAATTCAAATTCACATAGAATTAAAGGGGCGTGCAAACGATGGGCCGCTGATGCTACGTTCTGTTCGCTGAACATGTGCCTGGTAATAATTTTTGTTTTATGTATCCAATATAAAGATCTTTTATGTCGTATAGACTGCAAGGGTAATCTTCAGGCTTTTGTTAGTTTGCATCGTAATTTGTAATCGGAATTTTGAATGTAGCTAAAGGATTTTGATATTTTCACGTAGATTGGTCCTGAATTCAGTTGTACCAATTTACGTTGTAACAAGAAAACCCAATTTAAACCTTGTTTTTGCAAGACATCTTTTATTTTAAATATATATTAGAATTGATTGTTAAAATGTATGTATTTATTATTTGTATGAATATCAAATCCGTAAGAATTGTGTTATTTAGTTCAAATGGCGAAATGTAACGTAAAGTTAAATTATTGATTTTTTCTCATATAATTTGAACGAGTGGTGATTTGTTCTAAAATTAATGACGCCGCGGTTTATGGAAAATGCGGGAAAAATATGAGATCATCACCAATACAATAATGTTGAGAAATAAAGTAAAAAAGTATTTTCCCCGTGGCCAAGGTGGTAAGACGTTTAGGTGTCGGCGATTGGCTGCATAGAACCCCAACTGCCCCAAAAGTCGAGTAAAGAGTAAAAAACACCTGTTATCTCGTGGAGAAAAATATAATTGGCATTTCGTAGTGGTCCGAAGAACCACGGAAAAAGGATCGAAAATTACGTGGTATTGCATAGCTGGCCACCGTCATCAGAAGAGCCGTGAGCCAAAGTACGAATGAAATGATGTACTAGAAACGGCTAATAACTTAAAGAAAACCTTGTCATTCGATACACCCTCTCTATGCCCTAGTAAAATGGTTAAATCGTACCCCAATTCATCTAAATTGGGGGGAAATTTCATCTCGCATTAGAGAAAACAGGAACTGGGGTAATTTTACTAGAACATCAGAATGTAGAATACAATTCACTCAAAATTAGGTATATAGAAAACACAGTCGTGTTCGCCAGGGTGTTATAATTTGTAATTTTCGGATAAGATAAATAAGAAGTTTTTCTAATTGCTTTATTTTATTTATTGATATGTGGCAACCAACAATTGCCCCTATAACTCCAGGAAATCCCCTTGATCGCTCATGGAAAGCCTGTGAAACAATCAAAAAATCATGCGACTGTAATATAAAGAATCTCGTTTCATTATCGTTTGAATATTTTATGGCTTGCACTTTTTGCTATGCCGAAACGATCACCAGCTGCTAAAAAACTCTCAGGTTTTGCCAGCAACCAGATTGTTCATATAAGTTTTTTTTTACCAAATTAATCCGATCATTTCTATAATCAATGTTGTTTCCGATAATATTTTGTTAATGTTAAGATACGTACACCAACAAATGTGCACATTAAAATTCTAATTATCTCGCTTGTGCACTTGTGCGCTACATTCGAAAATGCTGTTTTGAACAAACCATTGTTTTCTTGATCTTTTGTTCAAGACCATTTCTTGTGGCACCAATGGTTCTAATAACTGTTCGGCAGTGCCGTCAACATGATTTACTAGATTTCCATTTACCTCATCAGCACAGCTACATCAGTACAGCTAAATAGTTCATCGAATCTCATTACTTTATGACAAAACTTAAACGGTTTGTAATAAATACGTTATGTTGTGATTTGTGGTTATCGATAACGTATCGCTATCTGAGCAGAAAAATGCGATGAACGTAATCAGTCAGTAGGCCTTAGTAATAAATAGTTTGTAGCCGATTTCGGATATCCGGTTTCTGGTACTTGAAAACAGGTCTAGAACCGAATAGTTGAATATCCTATTCCGGGTATCTGGCTCTAGAACCGGGTATTCGGGTAACTCGGAAGCGGATAGTGCGTTAGACGGGCACTCCGTTCTTGAAAAGATGGTCTTCGACAGCTCAAAGGTATGCTGTCGTTCAAAAACGAGTACCCGTTTTAGAACCGAATATTTGAATACTCGGTTTCGGGTACCCGAAAACGGTTCTAAAACTGAATAGTTGAACACTTGGTTCCGGGTACTTGACTTCTAGAACTGGGTACCCGGGTAACCTGCAACCGAGTAGTAGTTTCTACAAAGGACCACTAGATGGTGCTACTGAGTTTTGACAAAATTTGATATTTGTTATTGTACAAACAGTGACAATACAGAAATCAACCGAGTAGTTTGTTTATATTGAGCGTTTACAAAACAGAAATTTCACGTAAAGGCCTAACACCAGAACAATATCTCGAATTGCTTTGTTCAATTTTCGGTAATGAAGCACCAACAGAAAAGACTCTTCACGCTTGGTTTGCAGAATATCGTTGTAGTCATGTTTCCGCCAGTGATTAATTTCGTAAAGGTCGCCCATAATCGGTGGCTGTTCCAGAAAACAACGACGTTGTACGCAACATGATTGAAAAGGATCGAAGGCTGCAGTACATTCGATTTTCGAAATTCTTTTTAAAATTTTGCAGCGATGCTTTTGGAAAATATATCTTAACAAGGGATCGAAATACTAAAGATCAGCGCTAAGATAAAAATGAAGCTTTTCAAATATACACATATAAACCAGTATATAAATTACTAATTATACTTTTGAATACAACTCATTTCCAGACCCTGTCCCTAATTTTGCTCATTAACTTATTTGATGCTTTTCCACTAATAGCAACGTGCGACTTCTTCAATTTACAAAATGTCTTTGCAGATCGTAATATTATGCTAGCGTTCGCTATCTAGCGTCACTGCACATTTCTGTAACCTGTAATGTTTTCTTTACTTCTAGGTTCATCCAAAGAGCTTATTGCCGGACAATATTGTCACACTGATCTGCCAATAGTATTCAAATTTTAATTCTTGTTATTATTGCTATTAGATCTTGTGTGTTTTATAACTCTGTTTTTTCCTTATTTTTTTTCCTATTTTGTTGCTTTTAGTGTCTAAGTTAACTAACTAACTGTACAAGGTGGGCCAAATTCGATACTTTTAATAGGGACGTGATATTTCTAAAGGAATTAGACAAAAACTGACCTAAGCTTCTGGAGCTCGATTTTAAAGAGAAATCGATTGGTGAAATCCCTATTTTTATATCTTCCTTAATATAAGAGATACAGAGCGTTTTCTTGAAATGTGCAATGTTTAAAAACCTTTGTAACTTTTTTATTTGTGAAAATGCTTGATTTATGTAAAAACTATATTAGAGAGCTTTTTGACGCAGAATCCTATGCTCTAATTTTTTCTTTTTTTACACTCCTATTTTTTGAGATATAATCATGATTTGTGTTCTTTTATATGGAACAGCCTATATATTTTTACACTATTGAAGAGCATTTATAATCACCTTTAGAATGATATAACACACTTAAGATTTTATTTAAACAATTTTTAAATTATTTGTTTTTCTTCATTTCACATTATTTTAAGATGGCTATGGATGGTGGTAAATAAGCAAATAAAAGATTTCAACAAGGCAGAAAAAAATTGTTTTAATATTAAATGTTACAAATAACAATTCAAACAAACTAAACTAAATTAAACTTTCATAGTTTTTATACATTTTTGAATTTTTAGATAATGAAAACACCAGTAATATTAATGAAAACTGACATTTCCGAACATTTAGACAATATAAAATAAATACGTACATTGCTTAGTTACCATCCACAGCCATCTTAAAATAACGTGAAATGAAGAAAAACAAATAATTTAAAAATTGTTTAAATAAAATATCAAGTGTGCTATATCATTCTAAAGGTAATTTTATATGCTTTTCAATAGTGTAAAAATACATAGGGTGTTCCATATAAAAAAACACAAGTCTTGATAATATCTCAAAAAATAGAGCATATGATTTTCCGTTAAAAAGTACCCTAATATAGTTTTTATATAAATCAAGCATTTTCACTAATAAAAAAGTTACAAGGCTTTTTAAAAATTCCACATTTTAAGAAAACGCTCTGTACCTGTTATATTAAAGAAGATATAAAAATAGGGATTTCACCAATCGATTTCTCTTTAAAATCGATCTCCAGAAGCTTAGGTCAGTTTTTGTCTAATTCCTTTAGAAATATAAGTTCCCTATTAAAAGTATCGAATTTGGCCCACCTTGTATGTGTTTAAATGACGCGCAGTCAATTAAAGGAATACACATATTTCATCATTCATCTATCAATTTTCAGCTGACTGAGACCTAAATTAAGGTCCGTTGAATTTGCGAATGCGTGTATATTTATATACCTATATAGTATATTGATTTATAAGCTATCACATCCAGTATGTATGAGTGGTTTTGTTCGATCAGACACCATTGTGCAACTCGCAAAAATGCGATCACGAATACAAAACGAGACATGTGATTCTAAGCACCTGTCAGTTGCATAACGTGAAATATAGCAATGGGAGATTTGTTTCAGCTTAATTTACTCTTCGGTAATCTGAAAGGAAGATGAGTCAGATTTGGTAAATTCAAATGAGGAACTTCTATATACCATAAAAGTAAATAATAATTGAGTATCTACAGTAAATTCTCACAAACTGTATGTTTTTTAGGCTATCCAAATAATAGGGTTTGTCGAACTTTGCAGAACTCTCTGTTTCGGTAAGAACTTCTTCATTTGACGTATACCGCTTTCCGCGAAGCCATTTTGTTAAGCTTAGAAAAAGAAGGAAGTCTCAGGAGGCCAAATGTGTTGGAATATGGTGGATGAGGCACCAATTCTTATCGTAACTGAACTAGTTTTGCTGTCGCAATTGCGAATGAGTAGGCTGTATAGTAGAGGTTTTTTTTCTTCGCTAGGCAAGGCCTATTTTGCTTTAGTTCAGCGTCGAATCGGACCAATAAATCAGCATGGTACTGTCCTGTGACTATCTTTCCCTTCCCCAAATAATCGATTATGACTATACCTTGCGAATCGCAAGAAATTATTACCAGCACGTTCGCAGAAGAGCCCCCATTTTGCTGACTAATCCTTGGTTTTTGGCCTGTAGTGGCGTCTTCATGTCTCATCCGCAGTCAAAACGCTGCAGAAACTCACTCGTATAATGCTTAAACTTCGAGTTATCATGCGATTAGGTTTTCAATGAATCGTCAATAGACGCCGCACCTACCTCTACCTAGCTTTCTCATACTCGCATACGTTCAATTGAGATGTTTAGCATATTAGCACTCTCTCTAAACTTCACCCAGCAGTTTACTAACATCACATCATGAACCTTATTGATTACATCGTCCGTAGTCACCCAATGGGACATCCGCTCCTCGTGAACGAGGGATGTTTGGCCAAGCTTAAATTCATTAAACCAATATCTGAAGGTAGTCATCGAAGGTGCATGGTCTTTATAAACTGCATCCAATACCTCTGTAATTTCTGCACATGTTTTCCCATCTAAAAAAAAAAAAAACGAATCACTGACCAAGTATCGCTCTTTTTCCATGATTCCACAAACGTATAAACTTGCTCACTTTCAGCAGCGCTTAAAGCAACACTACCGAATGAATCTCTCTGAATTTCAACAAATGTCAACTAAAGAGTAGCACTCACAGTCAGTTATGCAGCCTTGATACAAAGCGCTATCTGTCTCCAAACACGGGTACACTTCATACTATCCTCTTATATTTTTACTTTGTAAGTACTAATAACCAATACCTAGCAAACAATAAACACACCAATTTAATTGCGGAAAAAAAATCGCAGTATGCCTACTTCTCGGATAAGGAAGTAAAACCGCGGACTTGCATGACTTATTTGACGTCAATTTTATGTACTCAAAACTTTGTAAACGTTACGAGGAATGCTTCCTTGCAGGCTTGTTTCTATATTCCGCTGTTGCTAGCAGTAATTTCCTTACGCTCGATCCTCTTGCAGCGTAGCTTTAGACGCTATGCTACAAGAGGATTGTGCTGTAGAAGATTGAACCCAGCAAATGTATACGACGTAAGAGCATTGATTTTAAGGCGATGATTTTCGCAACATGTTTAACTCAATACGTGCCGGTTTGAAAACAAAGAATAGAATGTGAAAATATCGTAAGGAAACTTAATGTACTTTATAAATACAAATCAATGCAAACAAGTACATAAATGAACCTCAATTGTTGCCAATATTATTTGTGGAACCTACTTATTTGTTATTTCACTTAAACAGTAATGGACGTTTCCGTGAAACCTCTTGACCTTTTCAAATTTAGACTTTTATATAAACTAAAAATATTCTCGTAATCTTCATGTAATTATATGTAACCTTCGCGTTTTATAAAGCGGTAAATATTATTTACATAAAAGATCTAACTCCGAAAAGAATACGTGCTATGAATAAACTGAATTTTCTTTTGCTAATTGCTAAATCGTAGTAATATGAGAGAAGGTAATAATCATTTATGAGGTATTGATTTGTTGCCGTCTTAAAGGTGGTTATAATTATGTAAATAAAACCTCAACAAAAACTGAATTCTTCAACCCTCTAATATGATTTAATTTTAACCTGATTAAGAAGTCATTCATTATACGCCCATGAATGTATCGTAAAACGGGGATACTTTGTCATGTTTTTACCACATCTTACGCCGTATCTCCCTTATTTTTGGGCATATCAGTCCAGAACTAATACGAAACCAACTATTCATTTAAAATATTTTTTTTTGCAAACTTAGCAAAAAATAAATAATTTAAATGGTGACAAGTTGCCCGATATTTGTTATTACCGATATAAGAAATTTTAAATTTTGAGCGTTCTGATGTAGATTATTGCAAAGTTACCCCAAGAAAAGCAGAAAGTGAAATGTATCATCTTAGGACAAAAAATTTTTTTATGAAAAATATTTTTTTTTAACTCTGAAATAATGTTTTTATTTTTTAATTTGATTAAAAATAACAAAAACTGTGAAAAAAATACAAATATTTATCGAGATATTTCTTTAGTGCCAGTACATTAATATTCTTGAAAATACAACGCTTTCCTGTAACACACCCTGATAACTTTGTGTCAACAAAATAACTACACAGTACACATAGACAATATAGTTCCAAAATGGTTTCAAAACCAAAATATGGACCATGGACCACCATAAATCCGCACTGAAGGAGAACTGCTCGAGGGATGGCTTGAGGAACAAGACCCGCTTTGTGTCGCTGGTTTCTAAACGGCAGGCATGAGTTTCTTGGCACTAGAGGGTGCCAAGAAATGTCTAGCTCGTCGTTTCGAAATGTTGTGGCATTAACTGTGAAGCAGATCTTCAGGAAAGTATTTGTGCAAATAATACTATCGAATTTAATAACATAAAGGAACGAAACATTTCGTAAATTAGAGTAAACACAAATGTTAACAATCAAAGAATTAACACTGACTGCAAAAAGTACGGTTCTTAATGCATCCTTGACATACTTCCTTACCACTAGTCTAGTGAACAGATTTAATTCCTATTATTATTATTAATCGATTACTATTTACAAAACTTTTACATCGAAGACTCACATTGTAAGATCTGGAATAGTTTCCTTTACATTTGCAATCTGGTATTACTGACAACTATGAAATTAGAAACAAGTAGCAGTAAGGAGTATTATGTTTTACATAAAGTAGATATGAAGTATATGTTTACGTATATTTTTTAGCAAATTTACTTATACCGTTATTAATCCGCTCCTTCTCCGTCCTTCTTTGAATATTTAGTGTCCTCTTCAATATGTACTTTCGGACCCCGTCTTCAATGTTCTACATTGTTGCTTAAAGGATAATTTTTCAATTCTCTTTTTCAAATACTTGCTTTCTGTCAAAGTAGTATTTGCCCGTCTCCACAGGCAGAACCGCACCGTGTCATTAGGCAGATTGTGCACTACACGAGGGTGCCTGAATATGAAGGGGAACTTTTTCGTAAGAAATCCAAGTGCAACGAAGTTTTTAAAAATTGTACCGCTAGGTGTTAGTATATGGAAATTATGGAGTTGACAAGAGGAAAAAAAATCTAAAAATTATAATTTTAAGTCGAAGTTATTCTTTATGAAAAATCCTCCTTTTCAGATATACATGGTGTTAGTAAATTAACAAAAAAAGAATCCAAAATTAAACTTAAATACAAAATTTAGTCGGGGTTTTGAATTTTATGTTTTCGTTGTTTTTACTTTAATCCATTTGCGAAAACTCAAAAACGGAGAGTGTGAATGACACGCTGCAGTTTATGATCCGACGAGCACGTACACGTATACATACAAGCATGCAGAACTTGCTCAAATAATAGCAAAGTTTATATTACAGATACAGGTCTAGTAGTAGAAAGTAATGTACGATCGCTTTTTGGCGCAATTCAGGTAATCTTCCATTTATTGGAAAACATAAAACGTAAGTAATATTTAGTAGTTATTACATCGACATGTACAACTGGTAGGCGATTGATCTTATAAACAAAAGACAATAACCAAGTTAACAGCCACTTCCAGCTTCGTCTACATTTTCTCCGAGCCAGCTGTAGCCTTACTTTTAAACACTTACATCAGTAATGTGCTTTTTAAATCTCTTCATTTGAACGTTGTTATTTGAGAGGTATATTATTCTTATGGAAGTTTTTATCTTGGTTTTTAAAGGGCAACGTCTGTAAAATTGCATCCATAGTCTCGAAATAATATTATCGTAGACTAGGTACTTGATTATTACTTTTATCGATGTGTACTCAATGCTTTTAAGCTCTTAACAAAGAGTACTTCAAGCGTTTTCCTACAATGGATACTTTCCGTGCTGACTCCTTTTTCTGTCGTTGCAGATAATCGAAGAATACCAACACTCGAGTACGGAAGCGAACAGTACGTCAGAAGAGCTTTCGCTAGAATCACATGAGGCCATGACAAAAGGGGGTGAATTCAAGCCGAAATTCACGACGGGCACGACCACCAGACAGAAACGAAGTTACGAATTTCTCCTGGGATTAGTCAATAATAACTCCAAGTTTCAAGTCACTAGTACAGAAGACGATATAAGGATACCGAGGAGGGACAAGGTAACGCGTTAATAACATTGCTGTCACAAACGATAAAGATGAAGTGCGTAACATTATCCTTTAATGCGAGCTTTTTCATTGTGTAGGGTGGGGTAATAGTGCAAATTTCTCTAAATTATTAGTGATACAAGAAAACTTACACATACAAATATCACGAATATGCGCTGTTACTACACTCTAACGTTATTTTGACGTATACAGGATGAACTAAAGAGAGTTAGATCGTGTTAGGTGGTATTTATTTTAAAAATAGTTTCTATGCTCCGACAATTCCAACAGATCAAAAGTAATAAAACTGATTATCTTTGAGCAGCTTCGGTCTAGAAATTCGTTTATTTCAACGAGCGACGTTTCGACAATAACTTTTGTTCCTATCAAGCTATAAATAATTGTAAATGTTAAATTAAAAGTCCGTAAATTGTACAAATTCATACTTTTTCTTACCAATAGAAGAATTAAAAATAACACAACGTATCTAAATCATCTAAACAATAAGAATTCATATATTATTAGGACGAAATACATGTTAAAATGGAATATAAAATTAAAAATATTTATTTTTAATTTTAAAATATTTATTATTAAAAATATAAAAAAAGTATGGTTAATTAGTTTAAAAATTTTAATTGTTATATTATAAGCAGCTCTGTTGAAATTCGTAAACATACACATTAAAAGGAAGGTACGTCTTTCGCAAAACATTGCTTCTGATCCGTTTTCAATGCTTCGTTGGCTCATATACAGTCTCGGGTCCCCTATACTTTCCATTAAGCTATTATGTCTTCCAAGGGAACGGCAATATTACTCGTCTTCGCTCTAATTTCTTTACGTCAATGTTCGTTTTTAATCTAACATTCTCCTATAAAAATTTACACAATAAATCTTGTACTTATCACAATTTCGCAAGTTAAATACCAATTGGCAATAAGTGGTTAAGTCATATAGGAAATGTCTACGCTTTAAAGTTTAACATCGCTAAAGGTTAGACTTCAGATAGCGAACTCGCATGGCATGTGATCATGTGTTACTTTTAAAGAAAGGGAAAACTAGTAAATTGAAAATTTAATTGTAAGAATATGAAATGTTGATTCAACTGGGCGTGGCTGTTGATAAATGCTTCGGGAACAAGAATTGAAGGAAAGAAATGATAATCTGCCTCTTTTAGTTCGAGTTGCTTTTGTGTTGTACTGCACAAATTGTACTTCAATTACAATTACAGAGTAATTCAAGTTTAGTCATTTAAAAATCCGCATG
This sequence comes from Oryctes borbonicus, assembly GCA_902654985.2. NCBI lineage: Eukaryota > Metazoa > Arthropoda > Insecta > Coleoptera > Scarabaeidae > Oryctes > Oryctes borbonicus. Next base: position 1,711,637 of record LR736867.1, on the reverse strand, counting down.
GCCCGTTACCAGAGAGCCACAGTTAACACCGCCAAAGTTTGAAGTTAATAAAAATCGCTTTAATTGTTGTAATTCGTTATTATTTATAATTTAAAATTTTACTTAAACTGCCGAAAGAATATCCACGGAACACTACTAGACCTAACGACGCCGATGATGAAAATTAATTTAATTATTTAGAGAACCATGTTCTCTGGTATTTTCGAAAATATTCTAGAATGTTAGGAAAATATTTACTATTTAATATTTGTTATTAAATAATATAGAAACTCTTCCAAAATTCCTTCCTTTGTATATCGTAATATTTAACAACATTAAACGGCAAATGTTTCTAGTCGTCGTCCTGCAGGGAACGGTAGCGTAGCTATTCTGCTTTTGTAAACGAAACACTTGCGGTGTACGTCTTTCGGTTGACCTCAAGCGAGTTTTTCTCGCCACGAAAATTCCTCCCGCATGAGCCGAGCGTAACTGCTGCGCGCTTTCAGCACATATATATCACTGGGAAGACAATTTTACAGATGGCAGTGCGAAAGCTTAGCGAGAGCTACGGTGTACGCGCTCCCGTGAAACAGTAGCGCTAGTTGGCGAACTTCATTCACTTGACTACTTAAATTCGCTCGGCAATTTGCATTCTAATAGATATCGATGAAATGAGCTCCCATTAATCTTTCCTAAGGAACGTATATTTCATATCGTGAACGACTTCTGCGTTCTACTTTCCGTAGTCACGGTCGCAGAAATTTTCAACACCAATCTAAGGGTTTTCTTGTCCATAATTTCTATTATTCAGGCAATCGTAATGTTAGTAGTATTAAAATGTAAATGCTAATCGAAGAGCTTTTTGGTCATGTTATTTCTCTAGGTAAGTAAATGCTACTGTTACAGTAAGAATAATTTTATATGTGTTACGTTCTCCTAGTTTGAAGAACAATGCCGCTAGTCGTCTGCTTCGTTGTATCTTTCTTGTGACGCGAAAGAACCAATTGCTTATATGTAGTTCTTATGTGTTTACTCGCTTAATCAGTTGATCTCAAATTAAACACAGTACGTAGATATACAAAATATATTTATTAAATAATTCCCTTATATATCTATATATATATAAATTCAAATACATAAATAGCATACTATATGGATTTCGTAATTCGGCTCCTTCTTTGTGTACGCATTCAAATGTATCGGGACATTCAATGTCTAACGCTAGGGCCACCACAAGACCCTACCGGAGCATGGGCGTCTGGTTGGGCGACAGCAGCAAATAGCCGATCGCTACCGCAAAAAGATGCTTTACAACTCACGGCCACTTAGACGCTCGCGTTATTTCGTGTACTTATTTGATACACCACCTCTAGTATCTTGCTCCGAGCTGCTGTCCCCATGTATAAGCGGAAAAATCAGAAACCAACGATTGTGCGGGTCTGAGCGCTGCGTGACTCACAAGCGAAAGAGAGAAGGCAGGCGGTCATGGCAGTTCGTAAGTTCGACTTCCGACGAAGTTTCGATAACTTGTACGTAAGTGTACGTTACCGGCGGTAACTGGCGGAGATTCCTTACCTAGCGCTCGATCTGATACATGAATTAGCAGGAGCTTCATCAAACAGATATAATAAGTGACTATTAAAGATAATTTTAATTAGAACATTGACGAATTTTAAATATTTGCGAACTTTATAAGAAATTATACGTATTTCTACATTGAATGCGCACACGTTAAAGTTTAAATGATGTTAAATATGGAATATATAAATTTATACAACGCAAAACAAAAGAAACATTCAACTTATGATAAAATAGACACAAACAAAATATTACTTTCTAATAAATAAAAATGGTTACATTTATAGAATAAAATGTTAAGTCCTTAACAATATGTAAACGTTAAATTTATATCTATTTATAAAACAGATAACGTACATACCTCTTCATGCAGTAAATAGTGAACATTATGTTGATTGAATGCAGAAAGAATCTAATTTACTAACTAACGCTAGATAGCAGCACATACATTACATAGGAAGTTTCATACTACTAACAGTTACTACTGCATGCGATTGATTGCAATTGATGCATTTTCTCATTCGCGTTTCAAGTATTTGTAAAAGTTATATTGCAGAAATGAAAAACCGTAGCTAGAGGGTAGGTGGAACAATAAGAAACTGGCCAGGTAATAACACGTTTCTACAATAGTTATTTTTAATCCGAATACTGTTTTTCTTTATTGTAAATAAAGGCAGCTGGCGCATTGTGGCTGCGCAGCTGCATTACAACGCTCTAATTCCCTCGTGTATTTCCGTGAGCACTGTACTATGCAATAGAAATATACGAGGAAATCGAAGCGTTAAATTGTCCTTCCATTACGCCATATTATGGGACACTCAATTTTAAACATTGTTTTAATTAAGAGAGGCAGTCTGTTATAGAATGCTCAGCTATACTAATACCAAAAGTTAAATTTATAATTTTAAGTCTATATAGACCGCCATCGGTAGATTTCCATTTGTTTATGAGCGTTATAGAAGAGCGTTAAGCAAGAAAATGAAGAACCACTCTACGGTAATTTGTTACTGATTTGAATATCAAAGTTTTACATCAGAATAAAAGAAAAGTAAGATCTTTTTTAATCTTTCAATCTAAAGCAACCTATCTTGGAACCGACGAGTCTGTGTAAAACCACAGGATCCCTAGTAGATAATATATTCAAAGACAATTTGTGACGTCCTTCTTGGATAATTGCGTGTTTTGAAATCCCTATAGCTATACTAAAGACAAGATTCAATGCACCACACAGAACAAGAAGTAATTAGAATCAGAGAACATTTACAAGAGCTCGATTGCGAGAATACATTTCAGGAAGAAGACCCTGTAAGTGTACATACTTACTAATATCGGTTTTAGACAAGATTTACAAACAAACGTTTTGAGCAAAAATAGCAGCCGCACAAATGATGATAAATGATGAAATCAGAAACAAATGCGGGATAAAACGCTAACTAGAAGAATTATTACGCTGAAGAATTATAAAGAAATAATTATAAAGAATATGGCTCTCACTTACATTCTCCTATTCAAAACGCATAATATTAATATAATGCTAAACTGTACCGTCAAGATAAAAGCAACATGGAAATTTCTGAATAACATCACCGTTAAACAAGACAGAGCTAGTATAAACCTTGGAAATTTGCCTACTCATCATAATACAACAAAAACTGAAATTATGAACAGCATGAACTCATTCTATGTAGAAGTAGGCAAAGGTTGCGTGGGAACACGTGATAATGCTTATAAAAACGTAGGACAAATAATACATCGATGTTTCTCTATGATACTGAACCGGTTGAAGTTTTCAATACAATATGCTTACTTAAAAACATTATAGCTGTAGGTGATGATGGATTGCTACGAAGCTAGTCAAACACTGCGTGGACGTATTATGTCAACCAGTGTCGTACATCATCAATCTCTGTTTTAAAATGATAAATTTCCGAAACTTCAAAACGACTATTATCAAACGAATTTATAAAGCCGGGTATAAAAACAATATAGGAAATTCCTGATCAATTGCTTTATCTATTGTAGCTAAAGTAGTTGAGAAAATACTTCTAACAGGACTAGTTTATTTCACTGAAGCCAGTAATATTCTTACAGAGTAGCAAAATGCGTATATGAAAGGACGTTCTACCATACAAGCAATATACAGATTGAGAGTGGGTCGTATGGCCGCACCTACCTTGATTGGATATAATCGGAATAGTAGAGGGAATATTCGTCCATTACTTAAATGTGCATTAGGCCATGGCTCAACTGTCAATTGGGTGGTTGACGTATTACCTTGCAACCATAGGACCGACTACCAATCTGCAGATGGCACCATGCAAAATAAATGAAGCACTTTCACAAAAAGAACATACAGTGTGTGTTCTATTAGATCTCTCGAAATCCTCTGATTGTGTGGACCATTCAGTTCTACTGACGACACTGGGTTAAAGGATTCAGAGGTAAGATATGTGACCTCTTGAAATCATATCTAACAAATCGATTGCAAGCTGTGAGTGCAGCTGATAATGGCGAGTTAGTTTAGTGAACGTGGTTAAAATCGGAGAGGATTCCATTCTAGGACGATTCCTTTTTCTCTTATGTATAAATGATTCACCAAACGTAAACAGTGTCATTATGTTCGCAGATGACACCTCGATAGTCATAACAAAGAACACAAATATAATATAAATAGTGGTTTAAGTAAATATATAAGTGTATCAAGTGAATCTGGTCACCATGTCCAGAAGAATTTCGAGCTAGGGCCATCACTATTACCAGCAGGGCGAGAAGATACTGTCTATTTTCCACCAGCCAGACGCTGTCGATTTCCCGCTAACGGACCGCACCCATCATCTCGATAAGTCGCACATATTTCTTTTATTTATTTTTATATTCATATTTGTTTCAAACAACATATTTGTTTGTTCTGAATAGTTTAAATTGTATATTCTTTTTGTCATAAATCTTAATAGTTAATAAATTTAATATTAATTTTATCTTATTTTCGGGGACCACAATCTCGGCAATAAATCATATTTTTGTGTATTTTATATTTGTTGTTATTAACTCTATTATTTTTTGGTTCATGACTACTCATTGCTCAAGAGAGAGCTCAAGAAGCCGAGCTAGGTTATAAAAATTAATAACTAAATGAATAACTAGAAATGAGAATCTCAAAAGTAGTCGTTTTCGTTGTAATTTCAGTTAGTTTGCAATCAGCACCGTTGCAGTCATCATCAGCCGCCACGGATTGTGAACCCTATATGTGGATGTTTTTATGAACAAAATGTTATTTGCTTTCAATGAAATTATGACGAAAATATTTTTTGTTTCTTACTACTTATCCTCAACAATCCATAGTGAATTGCTCATAATAAAGGTGAAAAGCGGAGAAGGTCTTGACAAAATGAGGTTGCACATCATCAGGCCAAAATTTGATGATGCCGTAAAAAGTTGTCCTTCTTTCGTATTCTATTGAGTGTCGGAAGAAAAAAGTTAAAAACTTCGTAAAACACTATGGATGGTCTAATGGGATGTACCTATCGCTATTCGATTTGTATCCGTTGTGGGCAATCCTCGTCGCGGTTTGTTATTATGTATGCCATTCTCTATGCGCTGCTTAGTCAGTAACTATTTTCTCTACCGAAGTTGTTGGCGTTCCTCAGTATTTCCAGTGACTTCCTCACAATTAACTCGCAATAGTGATGGATTTTAGCAAGTATCTTGACGTTGCCATAGTGAATACCGTTTTCTTTAATTTGGTAAATTGGTAAAGGTTGGCTATGCCTGTGTGTTATACGTCGCTGAAGTGACAAGTACATTAAAGAAAATTGTGCAACATAAACAAGTATATCAGTTCCATAAGTTACAAACTACAGTGATCTACGAATCGCAGTGCCAATGAGGTATAGAACCGTGGAACATCAAAGACACACACCAGGAGGAGGACAGCCCAAATAGCGACAGATGCCAAAGCACGTATGAGGAGCAGACGACAACAGTAGGACAGGGAAAACGTTTGAAGAAGTTGACAATGTGTTCAGTGAAGCATCAAGTATATTAATGCAACATTTTAAATGAAACACTTTGTATATATTTTTTTGGTTTTTAGTTTCCCTGTTTAGAAATAAACCAACATAATGTGGATTTGATGTAGCACCAGAGACGATACCCAAATGCAAGACTTGCGCTTAACTATAAATATCTCTTTTACTTTCAGTCCTTTCGTTATACAAAAACGTTAGAGATATAAATTTTCTTTGCGGTGTTATTTAAAAGTGACTTATTTGGTTTCTGAATTTGGCAAAGTTCGGTGTTTAATAGTGAACAGCCTGCGCATGTGGAGGATGTTTTAACGCTACGCCAATTTAATTTCGTAAAAATTTATGTTGGAATATATTTGCATTTCGGATTTTTTGAATGAAATAAATTTAGGCAACGAGGACAAAATAATACGAAATGGACATATGAAGCCCGTATTATGTTTATTTCTCGAAAGGAAAACTAAATATGTAATAAAATACAGGGAATTCTTCAAATAATAAGGTGGTTGCATAAATTATTAATATTCTGCTATCGTAATTTAACATTAAACCATTCTTTAACATATTGTCTGCTCCTACTTCTGTGTTACTAGCAGCAAATCTCTATAAACTTAATACTGGACTGTTTGTAATAATTCTTGTTTAGATAATTTTGTGGGAGTGAATATTACCTGGTGATATAGAAAGTTCATTAATTCTAATGCCAAAACTTTACTTTCGTTTAAGTTTTTGTTAATGTGCAGTGTATAACTTGCTTCGTGCAATATTCATTTACTATAATTATAATTATAAGAATATTTTTCAATTGTTCAAAATGCAATGCAGATATATGTATCACCACACTGCGGAGGTTAACAGAACATTATCTTCGATTGCGTCATTTGATACAGTTATCTTATTAAACTCAATCTGAAGATATTACATGTCACAAGCTAACATAGCGCCTATGTAAATTACATACGTATGTTCAATAATGACACACAATCAGTAACAGAGGCAATACTGAATATATACAGAGTGAGGCGACAGCGTAAGACTCTTTGATAGTACCTTCACTACTGGTGATTATTTACGAAAAATGTGCAGTACTTCGCAGAAATAAGCCTATTTTGCAGAATATTTGATATTTAGTTTTTCATGTTGGGTATTAACCAACTTACAGAGTGAGAAATATTTTCACCTAGAACAAAACGACGTCCAGAAAGTAAGCAAGTATAGAAATCTCGGCGTACTCTTCGATGCACAGTTGTCGTTTTCTTCACATATAGAAGCTATTTTGTAAGAATTTTACCAACGATGTGACGACAGTGTATTACTCATTTGTTCGCTCAACAATAAAATATGCCTCTACTGTTTGGTTCCTTTACCATTTAAATCCAAAAGAGATTTCTTAAGCGCTTCTCATACAAATCAGTCGAACTTGAGTCTTTGTTCCATCATAAGGATAAGATAATGGAAAGTCTCTTCTTAGATTAGTCACCATTTTGATTCACCATTTTGCTTAGTTAAATTCGTTTCATCATACCTCATAATTTCAGTTCTATTGACACATTTTCTGATGCGCAAGCTGTATTAATAGTTTACAGGCATCAGTATATTCCAGATTTTATTTTTTTCTTGTTTTGGGGAGCATTTTACTTATATTTTCAGCCTTCTTTACCTATACATATATTTCAATTTTAGTTTATACCACAGTCCGATGAAATATATTTTTTTTCCTTTTATATTGCCCTCTTATAAGATTATTACTAAAAATTTTATCATAGATCACCTTTAATAACGTACTAAAGATTTTATATTTCAATTCCGTCATTATTTTAAATTGAACGACCTGTATATTTTTTAATTTTTGAATTACTGGTCATATTTTGCCTTAATAATATGAAACATCTCTTGCCTTAATAATGTGAAATAATATCTAAAACTAGTATTTTTCAAAATATTCTGCGTCTTCGACCTCTTAGACATTACTGATGCAAAAAAAGCATAACAGTAGACTTATGTATATTAGTACGCAATGGATGAAGTGAGCAGACAGCATTCAGGTGTTTAGGGTATCCACAGAGTATATATTCGCCTTAAAATTATTTTTTTTTATTATATTAATGGCTTCTGAAAGTAATGTGTAAAACAATATACATATGTAAGAAGCAAGTACGTAAGATCACATACATTTATTGTTTAATCACAATGACTATTTTTTTTAGTGTAATATTGGAATATTAAATATAGAAACTTCATTTAAAACGTCTCGTGTTGGTTTCGTTTTAATTTTATTCATATTCTCATTTCTAGGATTTCTTATTTTCTCTTTCATTCCTTTGTATCGTATTTGAACTAATAAATTCTGTTGTGGAGCAAATGCATGGGCTTAATGTTTAATTTATATGCAAATTGTATTCGACCAGTTACTGGAATTTTCAAATTGTTATATAAAATTTTAGCCCTGCTGACTGAACGCGATGATTATAGAAGGTGGTATGTATCTATATGTAGTTATGTTTTGCACTACAAGAAGTTAAATTAATATCTAATTTATCTACATGAAGTCATTTTGGACTTAAGCAACAGACAAGAATTCAGGCATATTAAAATGCGTCAATGGATGGACCTAACAAACTAAGACAATGAATTCACATTTACAGAAAAAAATCGTTGTATGCAAGAAGTTTTGAAAAACCCTTTATGATAATTATAATAATGATTAAATCTACAAGGTGATTAAAAATTAAGAAAACAGGAAGTTGTGTCAGGAGTAATTAAGAGTAATTTCAAAATAAATTTAAGTAAAAGTTGTTTCAACTGTAATTGAAAGTTCAGATAAGAAATTTAAATATTGTTATTGATTGTCAAATTGCTTACGTTTGCATTAACCAGCCCTCGGCTTGAAGCTCTGTAAAATATTTCCTTTCTATGGAAATCTAATCGGAAAGATATATTTCGTCTTATGTTTGCCATAGGCACAGGAGGAAATTTATTATAGAGTACTTAGATAAAAATAAGTAGTAGATATAACATCACTCATCTCATATTCATCGTATCATATACATTTTTTCACGATTTTACAGTGAATGAGTGGTAACATTTCATTGCAGTTGAGGAGTTTTTAGATCTCGCTCCACATATCGCGCAATCTCCTCAAGCTCACTTTAGAGAAGGTTCGGACTGCGTTGTGGCTGTGCTTTCTCTGCTTGAAAGTCCGAGTGAAATGGAAACAGAAGGTTACGTATTTTTGCCATACTTAATCTCTAAGAAAGTTGTGATATCTACAGGTAAATTCGAAATTGTAGAGCTCTAATCCCAATTGCTTGAGGTATACCCTAGGCAGCTTTGTTGCGTCCATAGATGTAGCTGCTGACAGAGTTATAAGATAAATATTTAGTAATGCAAAAAATATTACTGCAGGCCATCTTTTTGTAACCCTAGAAATACTGTTCAACGATTTATCTACAGTACCTACTTCTCCTTTTGTCCTGTTGTAATCCATACTAATTTCTGGCTTATTTGAGGTAGGGTCTATTTATCCGGAATCGTGCCTTGTGGAGAACAAGATGACAGATTTATTTTAATTTGGTAGAGTTTTATCTTTTTAAGTACCAAAAGTAAATGTACCGGAAGGTCTGGTTTTATTAGGTAAAAAGGGGTCACGAGATGCGTGAGTTTTTCTTGTAGCAAAGAATCGGCAAGTTTTATCTGTGTACTAATTATTGATGGTTATATTTCTGTTGATTCCTAGGCTAAGCAGTGTAAGTTGATGTACAATATCGTTAAGAGAGTTTGAAACTTCGTTTGATCCTGAAGGTTGTTTTTTAACGGAAATTTCGATGTTGCTTGCATAAAATGCTTTGGGATCACATCAAGCTTATCTTTATGTGAAGGGGAGGTAAAATTATGGTTTTTGATAGGATTACGAGTACAGGAAATAAAAATCTCGAACCGGCTGCAACTTTTTAACACAATGATGTCTCTGCTATCTCGCAAGCATAAAAAAATAAGAACGCTTTATATATCTGCCTTGTTGACCCGGCAGTAAACCGATTAGTTTTAGATCCCTGCGAACCTGCCAATTGTATTCCTGATATTTGATAAGTCCTAGTAAATTTACGTTAAAATGCTCTACACGGTTGAGCAAGAGGAATAGATGGCTCCTGATTTCTATTATGTAAAAGCACTCTGGCTTCAAGGACTTTTTGGAAGAATTAACAAATAAACGCTTTTCGTCCGAAAGTATGGGTAGTTTAGCTCAATCTCTGAGCTCCAATTATATCGTGAAAATAAGAGAAGTCATCTAGATTTGTGAAATATCTAGGTAGCATCACATGTTTGGATCGGTAAACGATAACTTTTGTATGTGAGGCCATGAGACTTCATTCTTGTTTAAAGAGTCGGAAACCTTTTACGAGATCATTAATTTCACTCTGGGATATGAAATGTGGTCCATCAGATTTCACTATATCAGTGGCACTTGATTGCTGTGAATTCTCCGTGTTCTCTTCCTTTTCATTTTCTACAATATTCTCTCTGATTAGACCCAGACAAGCTGGAAATGCCAGATCAGAAGAATGTAGGACTAGTTTCGTAACTGAGAGGACATCCAGGTACTATTACCTGGTTTTGTTTCTAAAACCAATCTTGTTAGTCAAACAACAGTAGCAACTCGTTTTATGGCTCCAAGGTGCTCGCCACAACGTTGGCAATACAAACCTTAAATAAGCGTTTCTGCCCATTTCCCAGTTCGCTAAATAATGTAAATATGCCTCTTTAACATTGCAGACATTTGTTTCCTTTGATTTAAGAACGTTATTTTGCACTAAATGCAACAAAATTTGTTGGGTTCTACTTTGCACCCTTTTATGCGCATGAGTCTATTTACATCTCAACACCATCGGGCAAATATACAATACTGTCGACTGGTC
>LR736867.1:1084089-1101129 GCA_902654985.2 Oryctes borbonicus | reverse complement strand
TTACCACTCGATTGTTCAATGTCTGCTTGCTTCATATTTTCAGTTACTCCAGCTGGTTGAATATCACGTTGTACATCTTCGTTTGATCGTTCAGTATTTATTTGCTCTACATTTTCAGTTACTTCAGCTAGCTGAGTGTCATGTTCCACATCTTTATTAGATGGATCAGTAGTTGCTTGCTTTATATTTTCAGTTGTACCAGATAGGTGATAATCACGTTCCATGTTTCCGTTTGATTGCTCATTGTCCGCTTGCTTCGTATTTTCAGGTACACCAGCTGGCTGAGTAACATGTTGGACATCTTCATTTGATTGTTCAGTATTTACTTGCTCCACATTTTCGGTTACTCCAGCTACCCGAGTGACATGTTCCACATCTTTGTTGGACTCATTAGTAGCTGCTTGGTTTAAATTTTCAGTTGTACCAAGTAGATGGTAATCTTGTTCCATATTTCCCTGTGATTGTTCAGTGTCTGCTTGCTTCATATTTTCAGTTACTCCAGCTGGCTGAATATCATGTTCTACATCTTCGTTTGACTGTTCAGTATTTACTTGCTCTACATTTTCAGTTACTTCAGCTGGCTGAATGTCATGTTCCACATTTTTGTTGGATTGATCGGTAGCTGCTTGCTTTATATTTTCAGTTGTATCAGCTGGCTGAGTATCATGTTCCACATCTTTGTTGGATTGGTCGGTAGCTGCTTGCTTTATATTTTCAGTTGTACTAAGTAGATGATGATCTTGTTCCATGTTTCCGTTTGATTGTTCAATCTCTCCTTGCTTCATATTTTCAGTTACACCAGTTATCTGAGTATCATGTTTTACATCTTCGTTTGATTGTTCAGTATTTACTTCCTCTACATTTTCAGTTACTTCAGCTGGCTGAGTGTCATGTTCCACATCTTTGTTGGATTGATCGGTAACTGCTTGCTTTATATTTTCAGTTGTATCAATCAGGTGATAATCATGTTTCATATTTCCGTTTGATTGTTGAATGTCTGCTTCCTTGATATTTTCAGTTACACCCCCTGGCTGAGTATCATGCTCTACATCTTCGTTTGATTTTTCAGTATTTACTTCCTCTACATTTTCAGTTACTTCAGCTAGCCGAGTGACATGTTCCACATCTTTGTTGGACTCATTAGTGGCTACTTGCTTTATACTTTCAGTTGCATGAGTTAGCTGATAATCATGTTCTACATCTCCACTTAACCGTTCAGTATCTGCTTGTTTCATATCTTCAGTTACATGCTGCTTATCATGTTCTACATCTTCGTTTAATTGTTCAATATTTACTTGTTTTACATTATCAGGTTCTTCAGCTGGCCGAGTATCATGCTCCACATTTATGTTTGACTGTTCAGAAGCTGCTTGCTTTATATGCTCAGTTGTATCTGTTAGCTGATTATCATATACTACGTCTCCACTTGATTGTTCGGTATCTTCTTGCTTCAGATTTTCAGTTACACCAGCTGACTGACTATCATATTCCACATCTTCGTTTGGTTGTTCAATATTTATTTGCTTTATATTTTCAATTACTCCAGTTCGTGGAGCATCAGGTTGCACGTTTTTGTTCGATTTTTCAGTACTTGCTTGCATTATATTTTCATCAGTTGGCTGACGTTCCACTTCCTCGTTAGAATGTTCAATATCTGCCTGCTTTATATTTTCAGTTGCTTCGCTTGAATAAGTATCACATTCCACTTCTTTGTTTGATTGTTCAGTATCTATCTGCTTTATATTTTCACCTACATCCGTTGGCTGAGCATAATGTTCTATATCCTTACTTGATTGTACAGTACTTGTTTGCTTTATATTTTCAGTTTCATCAGTTGGCTGAATCTCATATTTCACATCTTTGTTTAGGTGTTCACTATTTGCGTGCTTTATATCTTCAGCGATACATTCAGAATCATATTCTATATCTTTGTTTGGTTGTTCGGTACTTTCTGATATACTTTCATTTACATAAGTTGGCTGAGTATCATGTTCCACATCTAGGTTTGATTGTTCAATATCTGCATGTTTTATATTTGATGCAATATTAGTTGGTCTAGAATTATGTTCCACGTCTTTGTTTGATTGTTCAGTACCTGCTTCCGTTGTATTCTCAGTTGGCTGAGAAATATGTTGCACGTCTAAGTTTGACTGTTCAGTCGTTGCTTGCTTTATATTTTCAGTTGTATCAGTTGCTCGAATCTCATGTTTCGCATCTTCGTTTGATTGTTCGGCGCCCTTTATATTTTCGGCAACGTCAGTAGATTCAGGATTATATGCAACAATTTTGTTTGATTGTTCAGTACTTGCTTGCGTTATATTCTTAGCTGTATCAACTGGCTGAGTATTATGCTTTATATCTTCGCTTGATTGTTCATTATTTGCATGAGTATTGTTTGCAACAAAGTCAGTTGGTTCAGAATGATATTCCACATCTTTTCCTAATTGTTCAATATCTGTTTCCTTTATATTTTCTGTTACATCAATTGGCTGAGTATCATGTTCCACATCTTTGTTTGACTGGTCAGTATTTGCTCGCTTTATATTTTCAGTTGCATCAGCTATCTGAGCATCGTATTGGACAACCTTGCTTGATTCTTCAGTACCTGCTTGCTTTATAGGTTCAGTTATTTCAGCTGGTTGAGTATTCTGTTTCACGCCTTCGTTTGATTCTTTAGTATCTGTTTGCTTGATATTTTCTAAAGCAACAGTTGCCTCTGTACCGTAGTCCACATCTTTATTTGATTGCTCGGTATTAACTTTGTTTTTGTTTTCAAGTGCGTCAGGTTCCTGGGCATTATATTTCACAACTTTGTTTGATTGTTCAATATGTTCTTGGGTTATGTTTTCAGATTCAGTTGCCTGGGTACGATGTTCCACACCTTTATTTAATTGTTCAGTATCTTGTTTCGCATCGTTAGTTACATCAGTTGCGCGATCTTTGTTTGGTTGTTCAATATCCGCTTCCTTTTTACTTTCAATTGCATCAATTACCCCAGTATCTTTCAAAGGAAAATTTTCACTATACTTACTCAATTCGTTATTATCGTCTAATTCGTTTAACTTTAAAAACTCGTCTTTGCCGGATTTTAATACGTCAGCACCCGCACTGGGATCAGTTTTTACAAAATGTAAGTGGGGATCTTCTTCCGCCTTGCTTTCATAAACGAAACCTGTTGAAGTGTTATTAATGACCAGAGCTTCGCTAGGGCTGTCTATATCTTTTACTTGCTCTAGTTTACTTGCATTTTTCTGGACGTCTTCAATTTCATTTGCAGACTCTATAACTGCGGAAGGCCCAATTTCCTTAGCAACGTCAGTAGCCATAATTTTACCTTCATTTTTATAAGCTACTTGAAAATCAGTTATGGTTTCATCAGTGGACATATTTTCTATATCTTTTTGCTTCATTTCTTTTTGAGTTGCAGTCGTACCATTATCGGAATTTAAAGAACCCTCTTCAACATTTTCTTTGTTTGATACGTACCCCATATTTCCTATATCTTGCAATGTTCTTAATTCAGCTAGGTTTTTATCTTTATCTTGTTCGATATCTTCAGAATATGATGGTTCAGAAACCATTTGATCTTCTCCCAAACTATCATTGGTAACCTTCGTTTGTTGTTCCGCACTTATATCTTCTCTCATCTTCTTTATATTGTCGGGTTTTAATGTTACTTCTTTGTCGTGAATATCACTGCCTGTCTCGTCAGTAATATTATCCTCAGCAGTATTTTGTTTTACCAAATTGCTGTCATCATTTATGTTGTTTACTACTTCTTCTGCATGTCTTTCATTATAAATATTTTCGTCCACTTCTGCTTCGTTTTTATGACTGTAATCAAGTGTATTTACATCACAACTTTCAGTATCTTGTATTGGCTTTGTTCCAGAACGTTCGTCATCGTCATCTGCTTTGCTCAATGTATCTTTTTCGTTTCTTGTAGCGGTTTCCTCGTTCAAAACATTCGAATCTATACCTAAATGCAACGATTTACTTCCGACAATTTCAATATTCGCACTTTCATCACTACTAGTATCTCTTTTATTCAAAGCGGCACTGCTTATTCTTCCAAGTACATCTTCAATCTCGGATTCGATAATTTCCATTTTGTTCTGCAGTTCTTGATCTTCTATAGAATCCATTTCTTGACCAAACTGTGGCTCTGAAGGAGATAACTCGGTCATAGGTTTGCTTTCTTCTTTGTTTATTTGTGCATTAGTAAGTAGCCTGAAATCGATGCTGTTATTTGGTATCTCCACCTCCAATCCATTAATTCCTGGTCCAGCAATTTCTATCTGTTTACTAGCAGTTTCTGTATTGCCTTCAACGCTCTCTTGTGGAATTCTTTCCTTTTGTAGATCCTTCATTGCTTGTTCATTATTTACTCGACTTTCTTCTGTTGTACCGTCACTGTCGGATAGATTAGGTAAATCATGTTGTTTTGCATCGCTTTCTACTGATACGTTTTCCAATACCTCGTTAAGAGCAGTGTTATCTTCTTGAATGTCGTGTAGTACGTCAGCCCCGTGTAGTTTATCTTTTATTTCCACTCTTATAACATCTACTGAATTATCAGTTGAATCACTAAGACTATTTGATAATTCCAAATTTAAATTATCATTAGTTGTACGTTGATCTGTTTCAGTTGAATCTTCATGCAACATATCGCTTTCAACTGAAAATGCAATTTCACTTTCATCGCTATTCAATGTATCTGAATGTTCTGGCCGTTTGATGGATGCCGTATGTTTTTGAACAATATCTACTGTTGCCTTAATATTTTCTTCAGCATCTCTTGTCTCATCGAACTGACTATCATTGTTGGAACCAACCTTAATATCGCTTATTTCAGTTACTGTATCACTGATTTGATCAGAAGTGTCTATTGTATCACGAATTGTTTCGTCTTCCACAATTTTCACATCGAATTTATTTTCTCCAGTTTCTTCCGTATGTTCTATATAATCATCTTTCGCGGATTCTTCTTCATTCGATATAATATCAACTTCATCTTTTTTTAATAAGTCAATTTTCTCTATTTTACAAACTTGAAGTTTAGTATCAGTAACTGATGTTTCATTCGCTTCCACGGACTTTGCAGCTGTCACGTCTTCTTTGTCTTCATCTTCTTTTGCTAAACATTTATCAGTGATTTCATTTGAATTCCCCAATTCTTTATTTGCTACCAAAATTAATTCTTTTATTTCATCAATTGGTTCAGGCTGCTTGTTGGTTAATTCAGAAGTCTCTCGTTCCGCTATTTCCTTCAAGTTTTGTATATTCTTCACAATATTTGCCGTTATTCTAAATTCAGAAGCTATTTCCGCTTTTTCAGGTTGGTTAAATATTTCTATATTGTCATTAATCACAGTTTGTAATAATTTCTCCTGATTTATTTCACCTTCTTTTCCTAAAGAACTTGGCGCATTGTCAATAGCTTGCTTACTTTTTAATATTTCCGATTCCGTTATTTTTCCCAAATGAGTTTCAGTTGAGTCTAATACGACGGAATTATTTGATTGCAATTCTTCCTTAACTTCATCACCAATGGATGGATGGGTTACATTACTGGCGCTTTCTTCTTTTGATTCTTGATTTACTGACACTTTATTTGTATTAATTACTTCTTTTTCTTTACCAATTACCTCGTGCTCTGACATTATTTCGCCCTTTATAATATTGTCAATGTCCTCCTTATCACTCCTAATTTGTTTTGTCTCTTTGTCATTTGATGCTATATCTTTGTAATCTCTAAGAGCTGATTCTTTTATAGGCAAAGATTCTCTTTTGGAAAGGATTGGAGATGTTTTAGCCGGCTCTATAATAGAACTTATGTACTCATTGATTTCTTTCGATCCATATTCGACACTGGGGTGAATTGCTACCTGTTGTGTAGTTGCTGTAAATATATTTTCTCCAGCAACGTTGTTTTCTCTTACAACTTCTCCTGGAGTAAAATGTTCATATAAAAAATTATCTGGTGATTTTTCATTCACAATTGCATCGGAAGTGCTTTGGTTGCTATCATCAATTTCTGCAAATTCTTCATTAGCACTTATTTCTTCTCCCTCGTTTTCTTCAAAGTGCTCTTTCAAAATAGACATAGTGGTAGTGATATTATCGTTGAGAACAGGTAAGGACTCGTTTTCTTTGTTTTCGTCTTCACTATAATTTCGAAGTGGTATATATTGATATACTGGTTCTGACTCTTCTGCACTCACTTCCACGTCCTCCTTCTCATGAATACTTTCAATTGGTTGAAAATGTTTTGTTACGGGTTCAACTATAAAACTAATACACGCAGAAATTTTGTCATCTACACTTTTATCAACCTTATCAACTGGAACATCCGGTAATTCACTCGCGTCATCTGTTTCGTGAGGGCTTAGCAATACAGCCTGATGTTCCTTCCTCTTTATAATTTCTTCGTCCTTTATTATTTCGTCGTTATTATTTGTTTCTAAATTTTCAACATTTTCTATTGGTGTCACCTGAATTTCCTGCTCTTCACTACTATAATTCCTTAGTGGTATATAAATAATATCAGGTATTACTTCACTAGCAGAATGCACTCTTTGTTTAATTTCACGATTTTTTCCAGGCTCACTAATGAAACTTTTATCAGCTGAAAACGCCCTTCGTATCGGTTCAGTTATTTGATTCAAATAACGCGTAATTTCTTGATCAACACATTTTTCTTTTTCCATAATATCTTTTGTAGCTTCTTGCTGGTTTTCTAAATCTCGCCTTACACGATATCCCCGATAATTCTTCTGAATAGTAGTTGCAGCTTCATCTTGCCACAGTTGCCTAAGTTCATCCGAAGTAGTGCTCTGACGTTTATCTGTAGTAAATTGAAGAACGGGCTCTCGTTCAAAGAATTGTTTCTCAGTATCTCTATCTTCAAGTTTATTTGTAGCTGTATTTAAAATATCATTCACCAGAATATCTCCTTGTTCCTTAATTGCACTTAAATGTTTTGCTTCATTGTATTCACCAGAGCTGGATGAATTAAAATCTGATTTGGTACTAGATCTATCTAGAGGTACTTTGCGAACTATGCCTTCCTTCATTTCATTGAATATAACAGTATCGACTGAATCTGTTGATGTTACCGAATCTTTACTAACAGGTCTTGTTGAAAATTCCGTTGATTCGGATATATCTTCAACTATATTTTTAGCGGAATCGCGACCAGATAAAATTAAATTGCTAACGGAATCTTGGTTAAGTGCCTTCTCTAACTCTCTCACTTGTTCACTAATTGATTTAGTAATTTCTGTAATATTCCCATCATTGTGTTCGTTTTCAAAAGTCTTTTCTGCTTCAACCCCATTTTCTAATGTCTTTTTTAATTTTTGCACATCTTCTTTAATTGATGTTGTTATTTCAGATATGTCATTTGTTTCGTCTATTAGTTTCGACTCAGATTCCGTACATAAAGATTCGTCATCGGTTTCCGTACTTCTCAAACTTGCATACCCATTCTCAGAATCAAATTTTTGAAATTCATCACCCATAACGAAGGTCGTTGATTTCATCAGTACGTTGTTTCCTTGATGAATTGAGGGATCATCAAATGTTAAGCTCCTTGTAAAAGTTTTTGATTTCCTTCGGGGTTCTTCCATTGGTATTGGCGCGTCATCGAGTTGCTTTAAAGCTGTAAACACCTCTTCATCCGATATTGTTTTACTTTTTTCCGAGATGGAAGCATCCAAGTTACTAAGAGAAGCATCTCCTTCCAAGATTTGACTACTTTCCGTATTAGACAAAACATCTGAAGATTCGTCTATTCTCTCGTGATCGCTTGACACGGTAGAATGTTTACTATCCTCGCCTTCGACTTCGAGTAAGGTCGGTAAAGAACCTTCAAAACCTTTCTTCTTTAATGAGCGGTGCTCAGCGTTTTCATAACGTTTTCTTGTCATGTATCCTCTAAATAAGGCTTGTATTATAATAGCTGCTTTTCTTGCATCTTCAGAAATACCTCTTTGGTGTGGTAACTCATCGCATTCTTGCGGTGCTTGCAGATCTCCTAGCTGAAATGTTTAACAATAACAGTAGAGTTTACTGATCCAAAATTTACGGTATAAGGTAAACTTCTCTTAATCCAAGTTTACTAAAATAATATTGCTTGCGCTTATGTTTTAGTTTTTGCAGGAAACAAACATACTTTATAGCGGAAATATGCAAAAATGGTGCAAGCTTTTTGAGACTGGTATATTTTTGGTAGCTTCTAAAAATTAATAGTGTGTTATGAACGAATAACTTACTGGGTGTAGGCTTTCACGACTGTAATCCATAGTAGAAATGTCTTTCGGGTGATGTCGTGTGGTTAATATTTTACTTGACGTTTCGCTGAC
The DNA here is from genome assembly GCA_902654985.2 of Oryctes borbonicus. NCBI lineage: Eukaryota > Metazoa > Arthropoda > Insecta > Coleoptera > Scarabaeidae > Oryctes > Oryctes borbonicus. The sequence continues at coordinate 1,092,763 of LR736867.1, read as the reverse complement.
CATCCTGTCAGCTTCTTCAGAAGATTTCTAAAGACTGACTAAAGTCTTTAGAAATCACCCGAAAGACATTTCTACTATTAATGACTTACTGGATTGTCAGTTCTTTTTTTGCTAAATTATCAATGTGGTTTGTTAATCGAAATCGTTGTAGACCTTAATGTAGTTAGGTAGAAATACCAAGAACTCGGGCTATTTATTATCTATTGGAAAAATATAATTATAAGCGCTATAAAAAAGCGTAACCTAGTTTCTCTGTTTCCGCGATTATAAAAAAAGTAATATTTTTAGTAACTCTAAAAATGGTATATTGTGGAGCGTCCAAGCTCATGTTGTGAGTAAAGGCGAAAGTCAGCTAGGATCAACTCCAAAATGACGGACTGACAATACCTCCCTTTATAGAGTATACCTTCAGTCAGTCACATTTAATAGGCGGGATTTTTAAACTTTGCTGCACACTACTTCTTTTTGTGAGACCGCACCACAAACCTTTAGTTGATACGAATAGATGGTTAAAGATAGCACTAAATTGCTATTTCTCCTGTGAGGCCATGTTATGGTATCCGACACAAATATCAAAAGATAATAAATTCTATACAAAGAGGCTAGTTGGGAAGAAGCATAATTTGAATTAAATTTTGCGCGTTTCCAACCCGGCAAATTCTACTAATTTATTTATCACGAAAATCAATTACTTGAAAACTCGAAGACTTTTGACGATGCTTAATAGAAAAAAATAGATATATTAATATTGTCCCATTATATTGTAATATTTTCTATTTAAAGAAAAATGAAGATGACGTCACCTCTCAAACTTCTGAAAAGGTATTAAAAATTGCGAAACTTAATTTAAATAAATTAAATTTTACAGAACAAACAACAGAAATTATGTAACCTTTCTTTCAAAACTTTACCGCTTTGTAGAGCTTGGAATAAAATAAAATTTTAGGAAAATCTCAAAAGTGGTAAGAAAAATCTAAAATTAGATTTTCCTCGAAAAATTAGCCCCACATTTTTGTGTAACATACGTTTTCCCGCCGTTTTTATTAAATTTTGGCCACTCTGGATGTAAATATAATACGCAAATGCTCCTAAAACCACGAGTTGACCGATTGAGCAAATGAAAAATACCTCATCCAACTCGTAATTTCCGTACATCAAGGAGATATGAAGGAGAAAACTTCTAACATTAAAATCGTTTTTCTTTAAAATTGTGACAGATATTAGAATGAAGTGGATTAGTTGAACCTACAGTTGTAGTTCCGCATCATATATATTTTTTCATAATTTTTCCTGAATTCTAAGGGGGCCAAATTAATATATCTTTTATAATAACAAAGATTTTGATAATCTGTTTTTGTTTAGGACTCCACTGTGTAATAGCCAACTAGTATATAACCATTCGCCATTTGCTTAGTTGATCTTACTCCTCAAATAATTAGAATAAATTAGATTTATACCTCCTGTAATTGAGCAGAAATTATGAAAAATAACTGATGTAATGGATCGATATCCCCATTTGCCTTGCCAACGCAAATGTGATGTACATAACTACTGCCATTGGAGGAAGTAGTAATTATAATTTAACTTTGGTAGTAGATCATATTAAATTAATAAATTATCAACTTTAGACTAAAATGCACATCTTATGTTCATATTAATTATTATTCTGTAAACCAAATCAATCTTCTTCGAGTTTTTACATGTAATAGATTTTGTTGGTGAATGCCACTTGAAGGAGTTATTCTCAAAAACGATCCAGGAAAAATTTATTATTTTTCGCCCCTCTCAAAACATAACAAGAATTATGAAGAAATTATATGGTGCAGGACTAATATTGCAGGTAATATTTAATTTTTATTTAATTCTAATACCTCTCATAATTTTAGAGAATAACAGTTTTGATGTTAAGGGATTTCTTCGTCATGTCTTCCTTGGGACTGATATGAGATTTTATGTGCGGGTATTTTGAATGAACCCGAATAAATGAAAACTAACAGTTGGCAAATACACGTTGGAATATTTTTCACTTGCTTAACTAGCTAGATCCTTGCAAACTGGAATATTGTGTAATAAGACTTGAAGAACCGATAAAGAATAAAAGATTTTCCTGTTGCAAATCCAATTAACATATAGCAAACTGAAGCAAAATGTTATTACGTACCTTCATTGGCTTCACACTCTTCCTTATGCGATGCCAACGCCAAGCTGATTGTATTTTAGTTGCAGCATCGTTTACGTAGTTGGGTGCATCGGCAATTTTCTCTATTGAATTTGCTCTGGGCTTAACATTATCGCCAAATCCATCATTCATATCGAATTTGATTATTATTTCTTTATTTTCTTTCTCGTGATCCCTTTCTGATTCTTCTTGGTAGTTGGGCTTTATTCCACTAAGTTCTAATGACCTATAATTAGTGGCTACCAGCGGATAATCATACCTATTAGAGTCATAATGAATCTGCTCTTGCTCAATAAAGGAAGCAATGGATTCCTTTTGATATGTATCCGAATCATCATCATTTAAAATATCTTTCTTTTCGGTTGGCCATATTTGATATCTAGTTTCGCTATCTACGTCTGGAAGATGTTCTGTTAATTTTTCAAAATATACATTCTTTGCATCGCCTTCTTCAACAGATCGTTTCTTTAGACGTTTTCTGACCAAATATCCTCTAGCAAGCCCTTGTATAATAGTAACTGCTTTGCCAACATTCATTTTTCCGCCTTGCGTCAAAAATTCCTTTCTGTCTGCAGAATCTCTTACACCTAAAGTCTCCTGTATTGTTTCCTGATGGTTTCCTAAAACTTCCTCAAATTTCTCCCTGTTCAATACAATTTTTGATTCTTGGTTATTTGTTACATCCGAAATATCGTTTGAAGCTTCGCTTTCCAAGTCAACTTCACTAATAGATAAATTTTCATCCTTAACATCGAGTTTATTGATTTTATTTACCTCTTCTTTTTCCAGAGCATAGATTTCAATGCGTGGTGTAGCATTCTTAACTAAATATCTTCGAAGTAATCGGCCTCTTACTAACGCTTGAATTTTAACAATTTCTTTAACACGACCTATGAAATGTTCTTCAATGTTAACATCGTTTACATTAAATGCAGAGGTCTCATTATTAGAAAAACTTTCGAGATCGACATTATTTGTTTCTCTGTTTTTATTTATTTCTTCCTTGGTAATGCCCTTCTTTCTAATCTCGGATGATGTTCCTTCCTTATCTTTTATATCTTTTCCCATATTTAAGTTTTTCCTGCATAAATGTCCTCGTACCATACTTTGTATTTTAACAGCGGCTTTCTCCCTTTCATCAGTTTCTTTCTCTGCGTTACTCATCTCAGTTACTATAACATCTTCTTCCATTGCTAATATTTTTTCATCCAATTTCCTATCCTGTGAAAGGATATTTACATCTTCCTGAAATTTATCTTGATCTCTGGAAGAAGTAGATTTCTTCATGGGAATAGACTTTCTAACAATATATCCTCTTATTAAAGATTGTATTTTTACAGCAGCTTTAACGGCGTCCAAAGTTTTTTTATCATTATTATCAGACTGTTTCCCATTTTCAACAGCTGGTGTTAAATCTTGGTGCTCAATATTTTTTATGTCAGACTCAATGATCTCGTCTGTTTTATCACGATCTGATTGAAGAAAAACTTCGTCAAAAATACAATTATTCTCATTGAAATCAGTGTTTATAGGGTGGTGGCAAGTTACATTTTCACCATCAATATTTTTTTCGATTGAATCAGTTTTCTCATCAGTATTTTTTCCAGGATCAAAAGAAATATTTAAACCTGCACTGCATAACTCTTGATTCGTTGTTAATTGAGGACTTTTTTGATTTGGTTCTGTTTCTTTTACCTCAATCGCACTAATTTCTTCTACTTTGGAAAGCTGCGCCTCTGTGGGTATTGCATGAAATATTTCCGTGTCTAATTGTTCACGTTCAGAAGTATCTAGAATTATAGGAACTTGATCCTTTCCTTTTAAATTATGGCGTCCCATTTGAGTAACAATTTCGTCAGATATCTCGATATTTGAAGGTGTTATTCTGGATTTTTTACCTTCTCTAGACATTCTTCTTTTACCTTCTTTATTTCTTGGGCTAATCTTCTCTTGGGTAATGACTTTTTGAGTATTCAATTCGCCAACTTCTGCGTTTGATGTTAGCTTTGCAACGTCGCTTCCTTTCTTAATACCTTTAGATACATCAGATTTTCTCCTGAATCTTTCCGTTGTAGATTTAGCATCTTCCTGCTTGCTTTTGCTCGTACTTCGCGATCGCGGTTTTTCTACGCTATCCTTTTCTGCATTCTTTTTTTGTACTATGCTTTGTCTCCTTTTGGTAACATCGGATCTTTTTAGAACATCGTCGATTCTCTTGCTTTCTAATTCTACAGGCTGGCCTTCCGATTCTAGTTTCTTCCTAGCATCTTCCATGTTTCTCTTACTCACTTTACGTTTTTCCAAAATTAATTTGTTCCTATCTTGTTTATTTGTTTTATTATTACTGCTTTGGGTCCGTGGAGATACTTTACTAACGGTAGCATTCTTCTTGGATATGAAAGATTTTGGGGCCGGTGATTTATTTCTCATTGTTGTTTTATTGGTTGTTCTCGTCATCGCGCCGAATGTCGCTGTCTTCACCTTAATAGGATTACTTTTTCCTTCTTTGCTATCTGCAGTATTCCTCGATGTTTGTAAACAGTTCTGCCTATTTCTCTTTAGAGATCCTTAAAAAGAATACATTTATGTTGTATGTTTACATATACGAGATAGTATCAAAAAAGTTTGAAGCTGCCACCTTCAATGCACACTATTACAGCATTCCCAGCGTTCTTGCTGCTTCTAGAACTTTTGCTGGAAACCCATTTTTCGAACTGTGTCAAGCTCCTTCTGCAAATCGCGCTGGGTTATCGAAATTGTGTCAAAACGCGATCTTTAAACTAAAACAAAGCAACGGTCTTCTGAGTAGGAGCGGGAGAAGTAGGTCCGCAGTTCAACAAAAAACGATGGGCATGCAAGTGCGAAAAATCATCGTAGTGGTCAAACCATCAATTGCGAATTTTACTGCCAGGTTTTAACACGGGTGAGGGACGATATTCATTAAAAGCCACCAGAATTGTGGTGAGCGAAAACTTTGCTCTTTCATAACAACATTACACCCTGTCGCCGTTTTTTCCTCGCAATTTCCCGCAAGACACAATATGATCTTACTTCAGTCAACGCCGTATTCTCCAGATTTTAGGCCTGCGGGCGTCGCCTTCCTCTGACAGTTAAAGAACTAGTTTAAAGGTCGATGTTAGAACTTGATACGCTTCGAGAAATGGATTTTCAGGACGCACTCCAGAAGTGACAAGAACGCTGGGAACGCTGTACTGGTGTGCAGGGAACTATTTTGAGTTTAGACGGTGACCTAGGATAAATAAAATAATTTCCAATCAACAGAAGCTGGTCTCGAAACTTTTTGATACCACTTCGCATTTAAAGTCGCACTATATACCTTTAATATTTCCTTGATCTCTGATTTCCAAAAGTTGTGCAAAGTGCTCTGACGCAAAAGCGTAAATGTCTGGTGGTTTTCTGCGTAAAACTTCTTTTGTCAAACTTTCCATTAGTTCCTCCAAACCTATGGGTACACTTAACCGCTTTACCACCATATCGGTTTCAGTTTCCATCGCCACTTGCATTTTACGCTGAAATTTAGAACAAATTGTATAGCAAACTAAAGAAGAAATAAAATATTGGTATAGAAATTTTGCAAAAGGTTCGTAAAAACTATTTAAAAATAATTAAAACTGCTTCATCCCAAGGTTGAATAATACAAGAAAAATTATCTTAAAAATTAGGAAGATTAAATTGCTACGTCTCACTATCAATATTACTTCAAACTTAACACTTACACAATTTAACCATAACAAATTTCACAAAGTACCTTTCAGAAATCTTCATCTATTTTTAAAATTAAATAGCTAAACCTTCAATAAATTTACCAAAATACAAGAGCTATATACATAATGTAATCTATGTGATTCAGCTTATGTTTAGTAATATTACTTTAATCGAAACAATTTATTTAATTGTTAATGTGCCTTACACCATTCATATTTAAATCTAATGTTTGAGTAATGTAACATACTGCAATTATCACTAACAACAATAAAGACATGTACTGCAATGTTAGTTTTTTTGTTGATCATATGATAAATAAATTTTGAATTTGTGAAATATTATTGGCTTGATTTCAGCGTCTTCGTTTTGAAGAATTTGAATGCAGTTTCGTAGACATTTTCAAATAATAGCTGCGTACATACCCAACAAAAAAGAATTTACTTCATAAAAGCAAAATTGTAGGAAATCACTTACCATAGTTAAGAAAAATTCTCAAGTGCTCTCAAACTTTCAGAGTTGTTAGATACCCAAGCAGCTACTAAATTAATTTAATAAATTTAAAAGCAGTGCCATATTTTTTAACATAATTTGATAGATCTCATTTTTTGGTGGAATAACCGTTTTAATGCAATCTTTAAACAAATGCTAAAAGAATCTGCAGTGTCTGTAGCCTTGGAAAATAATAAAAAATTGTAGCTAGAAATAAGCTATTCTGCATGAATTTGTTACAAAAAAAAATCATTTATTCATCAGATTAAGCGATAATTTTTTTTTTCATATTAATAGCTGGGCTCTAAAGTGCGGTGAATTCCATGCAAGACATCCAGATAAACCATTTTCAAATCCAGAGATCCAGAGAAGGTCTAATTCAGAAAAACTGGAAGCAATGGGTAGTTATGTGTTCAAGTATTCACAAACACGCAGGAATTTTATTACCGAAAAATGTTATTATTTGTAATAAGGTAAATGGAAAAACGATGGACCAATCTCTCAAAACTCTTTAGTAAATAGCTACCGGTTTCGAACTATGCACAGCTCATTCTCCGCCCAGAATTATAAAGCAGATAAAAATTGTCGACTTAATAAAACTGTATTTTATCTATTAATTCGACAAATTTTATCTGCTTTATAACTCTGGCCTGAGGATGAGCTGTACATAGCTCCAAATCGGTAGCTATTTATTAAACAGTGTTGTGAGATTTAGACCATCTGTTTTCCATTTACCTCATTATGAATTACTCACGCATGAATCAACATGGAGTATTTATTTTTATTATCGTTTGTAATCTGGAAATTCCTCATAAATCAACATACAAAATTGGATAAGATGTATCTAGGTTGTTCTCAGTATAGACAGCTATACAAGAAAACAAATTTCATCCATACTGATAAGAGTCCAGTTACATGATGACGATTGCGATAGAAGACTGGAATTTGTGACTAGTTTTTGGAAAAGAAACTGAAGCATTTTCGAGAAGTATATTTTTTATAGCGACGAAGCAAGTTTTTACTTAGATCAGATGGTTAATAGACAAAATTACAGATATTGATTTACCATTAATCCTTGTTGAGCCGAAGCAAAGAGAAACCAAAATAATGCTACAGTTAACGTGTACTATGAATAGGGCGATAGGAATTACACATGTTAGTAATTCTATTGTTAAACAAGTTCGTGTTTCCAGACCACAAAGAGGGCACCAGTTAGAGCAATTAGTGAAAAATTTCCCAAGAAGATTATTCCGGTTGCTTTTGTTAATTTAATAATTTTTAAACAAAGACATATCGAAATATGATTATTGAAAAATAAATAATTTAATAGTTTTTGCCGATTGATTTAAAACCACTACACCAGCAAAAAAAAGAGACATCAAATTATGTTAAGAAATATGCTGTTGCGATTGAAAAAATAACATTGAAAGAAGTTATTTGTCAACCTTTCTTAGTTAGATAATTTTCTACGTTACGGCAGTCGTAAAATATGCAGATTTCCTACAAAATTTGACGAATTATGATAAAATAATTTTTAATGTATTAAATTATTGCCAATTCACTGCAGAATCGAAAACGGAGTCAGGATGGCTTAAAAGCTCACTGTCGGTGCCGATTCAGTTCAGTAATATACCTTCAGTATCAGTGATGCTTATTCACACATGTACGCTCAGTATCGTCAGAAAAATCGTTGAGATCCCATACTTTAGAGACGAAAAACTCATTAATTGGCGTCGCATTAGATGAGCAAAAAGCTCATTTACCCAAGAAACGGAAGTGGGTGCATAATACACAGACGAAAAGAGGAACTGAAGAAAACTTTGGTACTCTGTCTACGGAATTGGTAACTGATGTAAAGTGTCAAGTTTGTATAGTTGTCGATACATTTAAGATGAGATAAATAATTAAGAAAACGGAGTACGTAAAATCGTTGCCTACAACTGCATTATCACCGAACGAATACTGAAGGCAAAAATACTGATGAAACGGAGCCGACACTGCCACGGAATTAATATTTGAAACTTTAAATTCCTCTCAATTACTTTAAATATCTTATTCTTTGTTTTTGGTTATAGAATTGTAGTATCACGATACTAACAACACCGTAATGCACGACAAATTAATTTAATATAATAGTTTAATTGATGATACTACCGATCCAGCTTAACACTTTCATCTTGTTTGCGTGCATCTAAAAAATTGGGGCTATCTATAATTTTTGTAATTTGCAATTAAAATTTACTTCTCCACAAGCTTGAATGCCAATAAATTATTAATAGC